>AFIY01000013.1:0-73498 GCA_000223825.2 Zymoseptoria passerinii SP63 | reverse complement strand
TCGATACGGGCCACCATCTTATCTCAGATACTCCATCGCCCTTATGCTCCTCATTCCGATTTTCGACGACTACGTAGACGCCACACAAGTGCTCGCGACCGAATCGCAAGTCACCTTCAAACCAGCCGTGATGTCTCCTTTCGACAAGGAATATGTTACACCGCGGTTGCCGCCATCCGCATCGACTGTGATGTGTTAGCAGAAGGCATGTTAAGTTGGGTGAGATTCTGTTTCAACTTACCACCTTGCATGCCCACACCAGCTGAGATGCCGTTGTCGGCAGCATTTCCAAGCTGATAGTAAGTATACACCGCGACTCCGGGCGTGGCGTACGCATACGCAACAGTGAAGCGAAACCTATTGTCGGGTTCACCGGAGCGTGATAGATCGTACTCAAACGTCACACCCGTAGCGGTCTCCTGATACCAGATACCATTGTTAGTCGGACCATACGATCCATCGGCTTGTGGCGCTCCTCCTTCAACCCCCAGATCATCCCAGAAGGGTGCGAAGAATGAGTTCATGCTGCCGTCGTTCGTCTCCACTCGATCGTCGGGCATGTCGAGGGGCTCAAATGCTTTTGAGCCTTCGCCGATAGAGAGAAGGCCGTTGCAAGATGGGAAGACCTGGGCCGATTCGACGGCATAGATTCGCATGGCCTGGGTGAGGTTCACGGTACAGTAATCATCGTCTTGACCGTATCCTGGCACATCGCCAAAGTCGCAAGGCGTGGGAGCGGTGAGAATGAACGAGCGGGTGCCCGATGCTGCAGCCGACGAAGACGATGCTGGCGATGAGTATGAAGGTGCCAGAGGAAGGCTGCTTGACGAAGAGCTTGTCGTTGGGCCTCGGTAGGAAGACGCGACAGCAATGCTGCCGGTTGAAGACGAGGTCGTTACTGGTGATTGATAGGAAGGAGCGACAGCAATGCTGCTGGAGGAGCCGGGGACCGAAGTGTTTGTGGCTTGAGGCTCCGTGTAGAGTGGAGGAAGTCCGATACTCGAGATCGTAGAGAGCGGCGGTGCAGAGGAAGACGACATCGACTGCGGCACGGTGGCCGAGTATGATGGAGGCTCAACTGGCACTGGGCTACAAGATCCAAACTGCGTCTGGCATCCGGCTCCGCAATACTCAGCATCGTTCCCACATGCATCGTACTGGCTACAGCAGCTCCCAAAGGGAGAAGCGCAGAAAGTTCCATTGCCAGTAACACCGCAGTATCCGTTTGGCGTCGGTCCTCCGGTAGCGGATGGGTACGAAGTTGTGCTAGTCGAGGAGCTTGCCGCGGCCGAACTTGTCGACATCATCTGCGGAGCAGTGGCAGAGAACGATGGAGGGGCCACAGGTACAGGGTCGCAAGTCCCGTACAGCGTCTGACATCCAGTCCCGCAGTACTCATTGTCGTTACCGCAGGCATCGTATTGACTGCAACAGCCGCCGAATGGAAGTGCGCAGAACGTGCCGTTGCCGGTAGCGCCGCAGTAGCCGTTGGGTGTCGGTCCTCCCGTGGCCAGCGGATAAGAAGCTGTGCTAGTCGATGAGCTCGATCGTGCGCTTGACGACATGACTGGTGGCATGCTCGACATCATGCTTGGGGCAGTCACCACAGAAGCAGCTGACGAGGCTCTCGACGAAATGACCGACATCGCACTTGAAGCTGCGCTCGCTACACTGGATCGAGCGCTGTACACGCTTGACACGATGGATGATGGAGCCGAGCTGACCGGCGCCGATGGCTCGCTGTAGATGGGAGGGGATCCAGTCGAAATCGGTGGCTCGCTGTAAACCGGTGGAGATTGGTCGGGATTCGACGGATCGCTGTAGATCGGAGGAGGTTGCGCAGGGGTGAAGACTGAGGTCATTGTACGTGTGACACTGCCAGAAATGGTCAGGAAGAAGCTGGTCTGAGGCTCAGTGTACGCTGGCGGTCCAGGGATCGAAGAAGGTGGAGTTCCGGCCGATGACTGGCCCATGGTGCCCTCTGATGCGATTGGTGGAAGTGTGCTAAAGCCAGCAGCTCCGCTCGTTGTCTCGATAGACAATGAGCCGGTCGACCTGACAACGAGGGAGACGGCTGACCAGCCAGGCTCGATCACACCCCTGAAGTATGCGATGAGGCGTTGCGCTCCATCGCTGCGGGCCTGGGTGTAGAATTCTGCCGAGCCACCGTCGAACGCTGCATTATCCCAGTTGATGGTCAAGTTTTCAGAGTAGAACCTTTCGGTGATCGATCCGGGCGTCGTTGAAATGGAGAAATCCTTGCTGTCGTCGGCGAGATTGCAAGACACATATCCGCCAGCGGCGCTTTGCAGAGTACCATTGAGGATTCTGTAGCGGACTGCTTGATCTGGGTCTGTTGTGGTAGTGCCAGTCGAGTCCAGGTAAATCGCAGCAGGTGCTTGTCTCCGCCTGGATCGGCTTGCAGTCGCAGGCTGAAGCTCGATCACGAATGTCTCTCCGCCATTGATGGTGGTGTCAGAGAATGGTTGAGGAACAACGGTGACTGTCGACTGCACGATCGTAGTCGTGCTGGTTCCAGTCGTGTAGATGGCGCTACAGGCGCTCGCGCTCGTGTATTCCGTGATGGTGATGACCTGGGCGAAAGCGAGAGGCAAGACTGCGAGGCCGAACGTGGCACGCATGTTCGCTGGGTCTGCCTTTTCGACGGATTTGATGGTGGACAGATGTGATGGAATGGAGATGTAGAAGAGGCACAGTAGAGAGGAGTAGAGATGGACACCGCGAAATGGATACGTGCCAAGGGGGTTGGAATGGAAACAAACATACCATGTGGCTCGCCGCGGAATGTGTCAATCAAAAAAAACGCGCGATGGACTGGAATTGGCGTTATACATACGCGATGCATCCATCTTCATGGTCTGATGAGGAGAGTGTCGAGGTCCATGCCCGTCAATTCGCCTTCTTGCAACTTTCGTGTTGGAGCATGAACGATGCAAGGGATCACGACGGCCAGGCCAGGGAAGCGGCCATGCAGAGAGATTCATGAGATGAGTGAGGAAGAGTGCTCGAATGAAGGGAGTTGACCTCATGCTGACACGGGAAGGTCCGTCGCCTGTCGCCCGATTAATCAGCATCTTTCTGCACCAATACCGTACCCCACCGTCTTGACATCCACGACATCCACATGATACCCTGGATTCCTCCGCATCAAACTCCGATAGTCCTCCAAATTCTCACCGTAACTGTCCGTCTTCGGGACACCGTCAATGTTGGCTTTGTACTTGGAGCCCACGAGCGCGGCGATCTTGTCGAAGGAGCGGCTGTTCATGGCGTCGATTACAGTGCGGGAGAGATTTTCGAGTTCCAGTGTCGACTGTGACTTTCGAGGTGGTGTTTTCTCGGACTTGTCATTCTGGCAGTAGGATGGCAGGAGTATCTGGAGCGATGGTGAATCGGCCATTTTCGTGGCAGTAAGGAGGGGATGTTCACATCAGTGAAGAGATGCGTGGTCTTCAGCAGGCCGCTGGCGAAAACCAAAGGTAAGTGTTGAAGGTGCGGTTGATTGACACGACAGTACCTGAAGTACCCCAACAAGCGGTCGCGAAAACCGACGTCGGCAAGGCTGATCATAGGGTACAAAGCCACCGTACCTTGACCAAGGCCGCTGTGACACAGGCCAAGGACGCCTTCAATCTGTGACTTCGCCAATCACACCTTTCGGGCAACAGAAGTACCCGATACAAGTTCGGCGATCCCACGTTCACGGCACCGTCAAGGAAGCACACGGGCTGAAGTCGACTCCGACACACGGGATTATATCGTGACTGAGATCAAGAACCGCCGTAAGTATTCGCATCGTTCGTTGGATGTACGAACGCTTGACAACCATACCTGTCAATATATTACAACACAGCACACAACTCCCAATAGCGCTCGATCCGCCAAGTACCCTCCCTCGACAGTCCCACGCCTCCACCACTCTCAACTCTACTGCCCCGGCATACCCATCCTCAAATTGCGATACTTGCTCTGCGGGTAATCAATCACATTCCGACTCTGCTCCATCCTCCCAAAGTTCCCCAACTCCGTCGTAACCGTGCGAATCAAACTCCTCTCGTCGCTGATCGGGTGATCGCCCGACGTCTCCCACCACATGGCACCTCCCAGGCCCTTTCCGACGATGTAGTGCGTCTTTTGCAGGGCGATGTCGGGCGTGTCGTAGGACACCATGTAGCGCGTGTCGTTGTTGTAGCACCACGAGGCGACGATGGTGTCGTCGTGGTAGATCTGAGAGCCGTTTTGAGGCATAGCCTGGGAGATGGTGATTAGCAACCGACCGATGATGCATAATGGCGATTGCATGAACTCACCTTGTAGTCCCAGATACCCGCCTCCCACGTCCCATCCGTCGCCGCGGTGAAGTTCGTCCCGGGTCCGGTGGTATTGGCGAATGCGTGTCCGTACAACGGCATGCCCAACGTGATGCCCTGCGCCGGCATCCCCGCGTTCATATAATACTGCAGCGGATCCTCGGTTTCAAAGTCCGTGCTCCGCGGGTTGTCCTGAGACTTGAACACGTTTTGCGCGTGACCCGAGTAATTGGAGAATGTGCCCTGGTAGTCGTATGCCATCAAGTTGATGAAGTCGACGTAGGGTTTGAAGCCCGGGACGTCGAAGTGGACGTAGTTGATGGGTCCGGCGGGGACGGAGAGGGCAAGGAGGAAGTGAGGGTTGCCGTCGAGGCTGCTGGAGTAGTGCTCCAATTCCTCGCGAATCAGCTTGCAGACGGAGACGAGGTCGGCAGCTTCCTGGGTGGAGGAGGGGTATTCGTAGTCGAGTTCGAGACCGTCGAAGCCCTGAGGAAGAGTTAGTGGGGAATAAATCAAGAATGGGACAAGATGAGTCGAACCAAGTCCTTCAAGAGCTGCACGCTCGTCTTCGCGAAGTTCTTGCGTCCACTGTCGGAAGCCAGCGCTGGAGGAAAGGACATGCGCAGACCCCAGCCTCCAATCACGAGGATCGTCTTGAGGTTGCGGTTGTGCTTCTTGTGGAGGTAGAGCTGCTTCAGATTACCAAACATCTCCATGTCAGGCATCGTGGAGGAGTCCTCGGAGTCGGTGGCGTTGGTCGCAACATCGCCAGGCCACATCTTTTGCACATCGGCGAACTCGTCGGTGAGGATGACCTCGCTGGTCACGTTGTTGATGCCCGCAAAGGCGTAGTTGACATGCGTAAGCCTGGAGACGGGAATGTCCTGCCTAAGCTCAAGGAGTGATCGGGTTAGCTATAGCTCGAACCAGATGGAATTAATGAGGGTTCAAGAACTGGAGCAAGTGGAGAGACCGCCTCACACCACGCTGCAGGTCTTGAACCCTTCAGAGCACGTACGGAGGATGATTGCGAGCGTAGATCGCCCAACTGAGAGAGTCAGCAATTGAGTCTATGTGAGAAGAGGAATGCAGATGGCTTACTTGACGTAGTATGCTACTGATCTGTAGCCCTGCTGCAGTCCGTACACATGTGGTCCACCCCCATTTACTTGTGGTCCAAGTCCGTTCACTGGTGGTCCCGCGTCCGAGTGCGGTATGTGAGCGATATTCTTGGCTTCATGGTGGAACTTGGCGTGAGGATGCGTTGCGTCGCGGCCGGCCACGAGGGTGGTGTACAGTGCTGTGTGGAACAACAGGGAGAAGAGCTGCATGATGAACTTCCTCTAGCTGCAAAGGAGTGTTGAGAAGGGAATGCCGCGGTGGGTGAGACTTGAAGGAAAGTAACCGAAGACTGACGCTGCAATGAAGATCTGCTTGCCGAAGAGAGGGCGCAACGCAATGACTTATACTCATTCCCGAATTGTCATCACCAGGATGGAGTCGGAGTAGGAACCCAGTCGTGCCATTCCATTCGGCCTGTCGCCAAATCGGCGTATACAGGAATTCTTGCGAAAAACGTGGTGTACTGGGATTTGCGATGATGGATTTCTCGAATCTCGAGATACTGTACGCGATTTGGAAACACCGGCGTCGATGTGATAGTGAGAGCTGCCCTGGTCCACGCGGGACTGATTCGCTGTATACACGACTGATTCGTGGCCCGCATTGAATTGGCAGCGCTCTGAGTTGCAGGGATCCCGGTCAACCGCCTCTATCGCCGGTTTCAAAATCATTGAAGTCCATCGAGAACACCAGGAAAAGTGTCGAACAACGCCGTGCGCACCAGGATAAGTCGAAACGTCGTGCGCTATGGCTTCGAAAAGTGCCACAATGCCGCTCTTCATCCGGAATTGGTGCTGTCGCACGTTTACTGGCAAAATCCTTTGTGAAATCGAATCGTCCAATTGTTCTAGATGCCTTTCACCTCAGTGAGAGGTCGATCGAGGTGTAATTGCGAAGGCCGCTGACGTCTGAGGTTGACGCCAAAGCTTTGTGGTATGTGATTGTCAGCTGGGATGATTGCGCACAATGCACGGTGCTTAGTGAGCTCGGAATAGAAAGGGACCGTGTTGGCGCCAGCATCGGTCGCCCTTGCAGTGTCCTGAGACTCGGACATTGTCGACAGACTGCCAACTGCGGACGTCGTGGACATGTAAAATTGGATATAGGGATCATACAGATTGTGAATTGAACCTGTGCCAGGCCTTGTAAATGTTTCGCCTTCCAAGTAGACCATCTCCAGGACAGGTCGAAAACGGGGGTATCATCGCAACTCTTCGGTCCACCCAAAATATCACCTTTGGTGCGAGTGTCTTCTCCTACTGCGTGGTGCTCTGATTGCGCCTGTCTGCCGCGCAGCGAATTAGAGCGCGAGCTTGTGCTGGAACCACTTCGCCTCTATAATGTCTTCAGCTCTGCTAGCTCATCTCCAACATATCAGTTTATGCCACCACTTTTTCGTCGTCAATGACTCTGCATAGTCCCACTGCGGATCCGACGATTGTCTCTTCTCATCGCCATTCGTGTCAACCGGATCCAGCGGTCGTGTTCGCGAGGTGGAAGACGGCAGAGTCGGCATGATACCTTCGAGATGCTGGCGCCGGGCACCGACGACTCTCCTTACCATTACTAGAACCCATTGTCAGCGATCCGTGGCCTCTAGTCTCTCAGGACATGGAGTGTGGTGCGTACGTGCAAACGTTTCCTCTATGTTGACCATCTCTCGCGCACTCGTCTCCATGAAACCATACCCTCTGCTCCTCGCCCACTCCAAGCCGTCTCTTGCGCCAACCTGCCTCATGCCTTGTAAGTCGCACTTATTTCCCGTCACAATGCACACTGGCAACGCCGCCCCTCTTTCAATCCGATTCTCTTGCTCCATCTCGATGAGCTGATTGAAGTACTCCAGTGAATCAAGAGTGGCTTGTTGTGTTATGTCGTAAACGAGGAGGAAGGCATCGGAGTTGAGGTTCGAGGATGACCAGAGGCCGCGGTATTCCTCTTGGCCGGCCGTGTCGGTTAGGGCGAGGGAGTAGGTTGTGCCGTCGATTGTGCGGGTTACCGAGTAGGAGTCTTCAATTGTCGGATCGTATCTGGAGAGAGCTGGTCAGTCGTCAGGTCGTATTCAGGCCTGTTGTGGTATGCTCGCATACTCATGTGTCCATTGGCTGCGCACAAGTCGCAATGTGATGGACGATTTGCCGCAGCCTCCGTCGCCGCAGACGGTAATGGAAATCTTGTGCGCATCGTCCATGCTGGCGGAGTGAGCGTACGATCCGGCGAACGATCACGGAATGCGCCGCGATTAGAGAGGCTCGTGTGTGTGTAGCTCGCGGAAACTGGTCAAGAAACGTGATGTCGTGCAAAGCTTTGAACGCGGAGTGTGGCTGGCCAAAGCTTCAATACGAGCGATCCACACTGTGTCGTAGAACGAAGGAGGATGGTCGGCCTTCGGAAGATGCATAGAAGTTGAATGACCAAGAGTATGCAGTGCGATGGTACCTTGCAAGAATCCTTCAAAGTGACCTGTCACAAACAGCTCTCGTCCGCGCGACGAGACGCATGCCATCTCTTGAACTCTTCAGAATATAGGGTCGCGAGTCAGGGCGTCCGGTAGTCGAGAAATGATACAAACCGTACCGACAGCTCCGGTCCGGCACAAGCAGCACCGCCATCGCTCGCAGCAGATAAGGGGGAATCGGGATCTGCAGTGGTTTGGAGAGCGGGACCAAGCTCTTTTGAAAAGCGAAAGGTGGAAGCTCGAAGCCATGTTCGGACGGCGGTTTGGGCATGGCAGCTTTGGGCACACACATGGTAGTTTGCTGCAGTGCTGTCAAGGCTGCAGTAGTCCGTCCATGTATGCGGAAGAAGGTCTTCGGCACACTTGCGAAGATGTGCCGTTGGATGAAGGTCATCAATTGAGTGTGACTGGAAGTGCCGCCGGACATCCCCCATGCAAGGGGCGGTGCATGGACTTCACGTTCTTTCCACCCTGGTACCTCAGAACTAGAATGCCAACAGCTTTCTCCATCAAAAGACTTTCTGAGGCGTCTTCTTCGGAGCCTCTCACCTATAATAAGAGAATACACCAATCTGTTCATTCGCACGAGTATCCCGCACGGATCTTCTACGCTCCAAAAGCCTTCTCTATTCAAGCTCACTGACATCTCAACTTGCCTTTCTACACATTTCAAAACGAGCGTGGAGTTTCAGGCTACACCTCCGGAGCAGAGTCGGGAACATCTTTCACGTCCAGCTCGGAGCCTCTCCGCCGACTGTTATACCACTCGGCATGTAGCTGTGTCAAGTTCGCATCACAGATGCGGGAAGCAGATTGTCAATCTTTCGTCAAACTGTATACTAGCATCATAGCACGGCAAATGGCTGACGCACTTTCAAGCGTGCGAGACTTTGAAGCGATATATACCGAATTTCGCAACCCAGCAGTACTGCTTTACCTCAACCGCACTCACGACTCGCTTGACTCGCAACCACAATCTGCTCTTCTCTGGTATCAGCGATCCGCCCTTGGGCTGGCCATCTGGCTTTGTGGCCTCAAATTGAGGTCGCGGGATCTCGCTCGTTGTTGTCGAACAGCATGCGCCGCACATTTTGTAACGGCAGAAGGCCTGTCGATTGGCCAAGTGAGTGGTGCTCAGACCAGCATTGGAAGCAGCGTAGTACCCGCCGTCTTCTGACAGCTTCTCTTTTGCGCGGGCTTCGAGCTTGTCCGGGTGAGTGTTGGTTGTATGGTGGGATGAGGCCTGGCATTCTCCGAACTCCGGCCTTGAGCGGTAGTCCTCGTTTGGGTATCTTGAAGTCCATGCTCGCGACTTCTACGTTGAGATGCGGTGGAGGTACAAGAGCAGCGACGGGCGGAAATTGTTCATTGTACTTACTGCTGTCCGCGATATCCAACGATGCTACGAGGCTTTCATCATCATGGCTACGACCAGGGTGAGGTCACAGCGCCATTACTGTGTGAACATCTGAAGCACATGCGGTTGATGGCGGATGTGTAATTGTAACGGAAGGAGAATGGCGAACCTGAAGCTTGACGACAGAAAGTGGAGAAGAGAGCTACCTCCCAGTTCTAGAGCTTGTCCCCGTCCGATGTTCCCACATCCAACCTCACGTCGCCTAACATCAACTCTGGTCCGACAAAGGTCAGTATTCGCATCACAATACCACGGCGAAGATGTGTGACGACATATTGTCCGCCTCGATAGAACAATTTCTCGTCTGGCAGCTATGTCTGACCATGATGGCTTCGACGAACGCGTCGCATGCCTCGAGATCAGCCCACCCGGCTTTCACCTCCGCCCACCACCTTCGACTCACCAGCTCTCCTCCTTCTTTACGCCTGATGAAAGTCTCTTCCAGACCATCCATATGGGCCCTCCCATCATTGACCATTCTACTTACCGCCTCGTCATAACCGGTCTCGTCTCCCAACCCTATAGCCTCACTCTCTCCGAACTCCGGGCCCTACCATCCAAAACCATAACATCATTCCACGAATGCTACGGAAGTCCACTGACACCACCGAAAACTCGAACGAACCGAGTGGGTAACGTTACCTGGACGGGAGGCCCCCTCAGCCATCTCATAAAGCTCGCCGGCCCGCTGCTCCCAAATGCGAGCTTCGTCTGGTCAGACGGTCTCGACTCCGGGACGTTCGCCAATACGACCACCGACCGCTACCGAAAAGATGTCACTCTCGCCAAAGCCATGTCCGACGAAGTTCTGGTGGCTTACGAGATGAATGGCGAGCGACTGGAGCGGTTGAGAGGCGGACCGGTGAGATTGATGGTTCCAGGATGGTTTGGCACGAATTCGACGAAGTGGCTGTGTCGGTTGACGGTGGCTGATAGGAGGGCAGATGGGCCCTTTACGACCAAGTTCTATAATGAGTTGGCGCCTGGTAAGGAGGGAGAGCGGGTGAAGAAACCGGTGTGGGGAGTCGAGGTCAATTCGATCATTGTGAGTCCACAGGCAGGTGACAAGGTGGAGGCGAAGGATGGACTCGTGAGGGTAGAAGGACGGGCTTGGAGTGAAGCCGGAGTGGCAGAGGTTGAGTGTAGGATTGATGAGAAGGCTCGGTTCAAGGCGGAGGTCAAGACGAGGCAGGAATTTGAGTGGCAATGGTTCCAGGCGGAAGTGAAGGCTGGCACAGGACTTCACAAGGTTTTGGCGAGGGCGAGATGTCGGCGTGGCGAAATGCAGCCATTGGACGGCAGGAGGAATCACGTTCAGGTCGTGGAGTTTGAGGTTGTTTGATCAGTCGCTTGGATTCATCGTCGAATGTTTGATTGCAATGATTGGCAGAGTTAGCCGCTACGCTAGCGGCGACTAATTTTCCTAACACGATTGGCTGGGTCAGCGCGGGAGAATTAGCCGACGTTGCCATGGCCGGATTCGGAAATCTGTTGACGGAGCATTGTGTACGACAAGGATGCCGCACTTCATCTTCTCCCAGCTCCGGTTGAGCACCCGGAGCAAACGCTGCACCTCACCGGCTATCCGAGTACGCCAAGAGGCCACCGCCGACAAAATCCGACATCATCTCGGACTTGAGCTTCGAAACTTTCATCCATACAACAACGACAAACATCGACCATGCTGCCGAGCAACACTCCGTGCCCGGCTCCAGCAGCTCCACGGCGGAGCTCGAGCATCGCTCTCATGGGCGACGACACGAGAACTATCGACTTCACCCGTGCAGTCGACCTACCGCCGCGACGACACTTACCAGCCATGCGAAGCGCACCGATTCGCCAAGGCATCAAGAACAATCTCGGTTTTGTGGCGGAGGAATTCAGCGTGCCGGCTTCCAGCGGCGGGACGTGGACCTCAGGTAAGACTTTGCTCAGCAAACCTGCCCTGCGATCCCGTAGAATGGTAGGCGGCAGCAGCACCAGCAGCAGCGTGAAACCTCGTGAAGTACATAGTCAAGGAGCGTGGACCAAGGGTCCTGGTTCGAAGGAGGTGATGATGTCGGATCTCACGCAGCGGTCTGTGCAGAGGATGGAGTATGGTGGAGATCCAGTCGGAGGTGCAAAGGAGGATGGCAGTGCGAGGAGACGGACAATCTTCGTCCCAAGCGACGATACCACGATGCTCACCATCCACCCGGGAGCACACCACACAAGTAAGTCTAAACATCACCGCCGTCCTGCAAAGTATCACTGACTGATCTGGCACAGACTGCTTGGACGATACCTTCCACATTGACACTCCAAACCCTTTCCGGACGACCTATGAGAGCCATGCAGTCAAGCAGAAGCCCATGCGCAAGCCTAAGAGGTTTTCGTTGGCCGCTGCACCCAAACGCATGCCGCTCGGCCAGATCATGCAGAGTCCTCAAGCTCAAGGCCTTTCCACCGACATCGCTGGAGCGTAAGTTCTGATTTCCTCACACTACCGGATCGTATTCAGCTAACAACGCCTCACAGCCCAACTGGTAAGGAGAACGTCCCACCGCGTCTCTCCACGCACTCTCCCACCGATCGTGATCAGAAGCCGAAGCCAAAGTCAAAGCGGATGTCTACAATTCCTAACTGTACCTCAGGACCTTTGACCGTCGACATCATATCAGCCAAGGACAAGCGCCCCGCTCCACTCAAGAGTGCCACCAAGACCAAGCAGAGTCCTCGGGGAGTCATTGAAGTCATTGAGAAAGTCGGTGGCATGAGCATCAGCACGGCCAAGCCAGTCAAGTCTGCTTCATCCGCCTCGACATCAACGGTACAAGTCCCACTGAGTGCGAGCAAGGCTCCCCCACCATCTTCTTTGAAAGCCACCATCGCAGAACGCCGTCGCCAGATGAAGCAGCTCAGCGTCAAGCTGTTCCCTCGGATCGCCGACACTGTGGACCACCCGGAGCTTCACGACGACAATTGGATCGATCACCAGGAATCTGCCATCACACGTGTCATCAATGCCATCTTTGACGATGCCGGACTCACTGCCTCGCCTGCCGAGCTCTCACACGACGAACTGAGGGCCCGCATGCTCTGCGTCTACGACACGGAAGAGGTCAAGCAAATCAACCACAGCTTGCAGGACGCGCTGAAGTACGGTTCTATCCAGCCAACGACTGATCCGAACTACTCAACCGACCGGACCCGCGACCTGGGTTTGAGAAGACAATTCATGGGCCTATGGACGAACACCTACAACCAAAAGCTCCTTTCTGCTGCCGTCGAAGTGGTGACTGGTCGTTTACTCCCGTCTTCCGACCCAGCCCAGGTCGGCAATACGATCGATCCTCACGCCGAGAAGCGGAATCTGAATCTGTTCCTCGAGTCCTTCTTCATCTACGACGTCGGCATGGAACACCCAATCGGTGCCACAGAGATTGAAATTGCTGAATCACGTGAGCGAAAGACTATTCAGCGATGTCTGATGCTCATATGGGTCCTTGACCGCACTCAAGACGAAGGCGACATTCCCGGACTACTCTTCAAGCGCACAGCAGAGTTGAAATGTTCCGAGGATGTGATCACTGTCCTGGGCAGATTGCTTCTGCCAAACTCGCCCCATCTGATACGCGCGCTCAAAATGCTGGATTACCATGTCTGCCACATCCAAGCCCCAGACTGCGAAATCCAATACCACATCGACAACCTGGCCGTCGACATGCGCGATGGCACCATCCTCGTCAAACTGGTCGAGCTTCTCGTGTTTTCTAACCACGGACAGCCTCGTGTTCTCGACTTCTGCCTGATGGACGACATGATGCTATCGGAGGCCACCTGGTGCACAGAGCCATACGGTCCAGCCAACCGCAACCTTGCTGGAGGACCAATCCTATCTCGCCATCTGGAGTACCCTTGCGTCGTCGATGCTTCGAAGGAGTGGAACCTCCAACTTGCACTTGATGCTTTCAACGCCGCCTGTCTCCAAGACGGCTACCCTCCCACGCGAATCGAGCGTTCAGACATCCTCAACGGACACCGTGAGAAGACGCTCCATCTCCTGAGCAAGATCAACAGCTACTACGGCATAACTCAAATCGTGGAATGGCCCCTCCTGGTCTGGGACATCCAGCACGCCGGCGGTGACCTCTCGTTCCTCCACCCCAACCGCGAACCCGGACCCCCCTCGATCAAAGAACAAGAGCTGTTTCTCCAAGCCTGGGCCACAGTCCACGCCGCCAAGCAGGGAGTCGCGGTGAAAGATCTGACTACTTCCTTTGGGAGCATTCGCACGTGGACCGCTCTCTGCGCTGCCTACCCGGGCGATGATACCCAGACTACGTCGTGCCTCGAGGACATGCTCATTTCCCGCGGCTGCAGCAACACCTGGGCCGACTACATTTGCTCCACCCTCGAGGGCGCCGTCCCTAACCGCATCACCACGATCGCCAACTTGGCGTACCTGGCCTCGGTTGTCCTGCCGCGTGAGAGGCTGAGACTCGTGATCGTGCTGCAGCGTGCGTGGCGCAAGATGAGGGCTAGGCAGGAATTGCGCCCCGAGTAACGCGGAGCATGTGAAAGAGAATACGGAGCATGTGAAAGAGAAGACGAGATCGAAGGCGTTCTTTTGTCACATGCATAGATGCTTCGGCACTAGTCAGACATAGTGCTCAAAGAAATTCGAAATGACTATGTGAACGAAGAGACTTTCATGATTTCTGTGACTCGTGTTCTTAAGGAGAGTAATATTTGCATTTCTCGTACCTTCGGGCTCGTGGTAGAAATTGGCCTTATAAGAAGGCGTAAGCATGAGGCAATGTGGTCGAGGACAGACTATGCGAATGAGCTGATCTCCGAGCAACCTACAACGCACGATCATCTCTGGAGCACATCACACGAGGAAGCAGCCCACAATTCCACAGTCTGAAGACTCTGGCTCTGACGCATTCCTCAACATTGACGACTTTGATGCGAATGGCACCTTTTGCGGCGGCCGCGACTTTGACGACGACGACGCTCTCGCGCGCACAAGTCGACTGCCTCGAGAGTTGATCGCGGCATCTCTTCCAGCGATCGTCGTACTGCTCCCTCTTCTATTGACGATTCCGACGAGCGCACCTTCCGCAACACGACAAAACAGACCGGGCCAACGAACGGTTATCCATGCCAACAAGATCCGACAGGGAGGAAGAGGCTCGACTGAGAAGCTTGCCAAAATACCAAGACACAGACTGTACTGACGAATAGGATTAGTTTGGTTCGAGTCTTAGAGAAGGAAGAGAGCAATGCAAGCACTTTTTCGAGTAGACTGTACGAACGGGAAGGTGTTCAACCAGAACCAGAGAAGGAAGACCATTGATTGTCGGGGAGAGAGAGGAAGCGAGAAGAATGCAATGTCCTGACTCCTGAGTCGACTCAAACGCAGAGCGACAAGGAGAAAGGTCAATCATCTGGGTCGATCTTCACAAGAGAGCAAGCGCGACGAAAGAGTCCGGTAAGAGTAAAATCTGTTCTTGATTCTATATCATGTATTCTCTCCGTTCTGTACAAACCGCTCTAGCACCAGTTCTAACTCCCCCATCAAGCGCCTCGCTGAAAAAAAAAACAGACATCCATTCCCACAGATCTATCCACAAGGTTCTTCGCTCCCAATCTATCCCCTCCACACCTCCGACCTTCCAACTATTACTTTTCAATCCTAAATCCTCATCCCCCCACTCATCTCCTCAAAAAACCTGAGCATTCCGCTCATTCGCCCTCGATTGCCCCTTATTCGTCGTCAAAACATTCTGTCCCATTTCACTGACCGTCCGGCTCAAACCCTGCGTCCTCGAAGTTTTCCTCCGCACCGTCGTCGGACCACCGCTCGAGGTAGTCGTGGATGCGGAGCGCTGGGCCTGGGCGGTCTTCTCCACGTCGGAGGTGGTCGCAGCGGCGGCGGCGTTGTTGTCATCGGAGGAGGACGTGTCGGTCTTCTGGACCTTTTCGTCGTCGGGATTCGCGGCGGCGGCTGCTCCCTTCTTGTCACCGCCCTTCTTGCCTCCCGAGGATTTCTTGGAAGACTTTTTCGCGTGCGAGCGCACGCGGAAGAACCAGTAGATGAAAATCGTCATGCCGAGGTTGAAGAAGACGTACACCCAGACCAGACCGAAGTCTCTCCAGCGATTATCCCACGAAATACCCACGCCGTCGAGGAAGGTGTCCGCGACGCGGATGGAACAGTATCCACAATCAGCCGTCGCGTCAGGGTTTTGGAGGTATCCCGGGGCGCCGCCTTCGAGGTATGACTGCATGTATTGCCCACAAGTCTGGCCTTGAGGAGGTTGGAAAGTGGAGATTTCGGTGTCGGAGCACGTGACTTGGCGGTCGTGCAGCATGCCGGATGCCATGGATGCGACCCAGTAGGTGAAGGGCGAGACGCGGTACATGAAGATCCAGAAACCGGGGAGCGCGCTCGGGGGCTGCATGACGCCGTTGAAGATCAAGGCCATGAAGAAGAGGAAGGTGACGATGGCTCCGGCGGTTTGCGCGTCCGGCATCGCGGCGATGCACATGTGTGCGAAAGTGGAGGCATACACGAAGAGGACGACGCACAGGAGCATGATGAGGACTTGGCGTTCGCTCGACTGGATGCCGACGACAGGGTAGTAGAAGGTGGCGTAGACGAGGATTCCGGCGATGATCTGGTAGGGGATTTCGACGACCATGTTGGCGATGAGGAAGGCCTTCCAGGAGTATGCTTTGGATGGGCGCTCGCGGACTTCGTAGAGGGAACGCTGGGTGACGAAGAGAGGTTGGATTTGCTGCACCAGAGTCGAGAAGATGGTGGTCAACATGAACAGGGAGTAGATGACGTTTTGCATGCCTTGCAGCGTGGCGTCGGCGGAGTAGAAGGAGAAACCAATGAAGAGGCCCGCGGCGATGGAGAGAGCCATCTTGGCGAAGAGGTAGGATGGCATGCGCCAGTATTGCTGGAAGACACGGTAGGTGACCATCTTCAATTGAGCTCCGAAAGGCATGGCGAATTCAGCGTGGGCGTAAGGGTCGTCATTGTCGTCGCTGGAGTTCTCCGCGGCGGAGGAGCGTTCCTGGTGAATGCGCTCAATTTCCTTTTGCACCTCTCCGGCTTCCTTGCTGTCATTCCAGGTGCCAACCCAGTCGGAAGACTCGTCACCGACAATCTCAAGCATGTATTCAGCCGGGTTCTCCTCTTCACCGCAGTCGCGGGCGCCATTGCTCTCGAAGTAGTCCAGAAGAGTGCGGGAGTTCTTGCCGATGTCGCCAAAGTAGACAGTGTGTCCACCCTTACGGAGGAAGAGCAAGCGATCAAACTCTTGGAACAGAATGGCAGACGGCTGATGGATAGTGCAGAGCACGGCTTGACCGGCGTCGGCGAGTTTGCGAAGGAAGGCGCAGATAGCCCAGGCGGATTGCGAGTCGAGACCAGAGGTAGGTTCGTCCAAAAAGAGGAGGAGTTTGGGCTTCGCAGCAAGTTCAACACCAATCGTAAGCAGCTTGCGTTGTTCGACGTTGAGACCTTCACCGGGAACACCGACGACGGCCTCGGCGAAATCTTCCATGTTCAACATCTTGATAACCTCCTCGACGTATTCGTACTTTTCTTGCTTGCTAACAGTGCGAGGTTGACGGAGCATAGCGGAGAAGCGAAGCGACTCACGGACAGTAGACGTCTCGAGATGCAGATCCTGCTGTTGTACGTAACCAGTCTTGCGCTGGAAGGAGTCGTCGAGAGGAGCGCCATTCACAAACATATTTCCAGTGACGACACCCATAGTCGTACGTTGCGCCAGCACATCGAGGAGGGTAGTCTTTCCGGCTCCAGAAGTTCCCATGAGAGCTGTGAGAGTACCAGGCTTGACCCATCCGGAAACGTGGTCGAGAAGACGTCTTGGCTCGCCCTTGATCTCAATGTCATAGTCAACGTCGCGCCAGGTGAAGATGTCGGTCTGTGGCGGGATAGCGCTAACGTCGCCGCCTTCGTCGCCCTTTTCGGGGCCCTTCTCAGCGGCAGCGGCTTCACCATCGTCCTTGCCGGGCTTGTCGATGTTCTGCATGTAGGCGGGAACGTGACCACGACGGAAAACCAGGACCTCAGCGGTGGAGGAAGTGCTGGAGTTGAGCTCGACAGCGACAAAGTAGACAAGCATGAAGGCGAAGAAGAAAGCCAGCAGGATACCAAAGTTCCTCCACACGTGTGAGTAGTAGTAACCATACATTTCGGCAATGTAGGCGTCTCCGCTGACAGTGAGCTCGCCTGCAACGGCGCCCACGACGCTGCAGATGAAAGTCTCACCGCCGAACTCGGTGTAAGTTGGGATGAATTGGGAACACTCAAAGTCCCTCGCGTGGAACTCGTTTGCGACAAGGATCTCAAAGGCGTAGAAAATCGGGTTGATCCAGCGAATCCAGCCGAACCATGGCTTCATGTACTTGGTTGGCACAACGAATCCGGTGTAGATGACCAGCGCGAGGACCATGACTCCGGAGAGAGCCATTGCTTGAGAGATCGTCTTGGTCAGAGCGGCCAAAGTTCGGAACACGGCGCTCATGACGAACGTCGACACGAAAGCGATGAGGAAGAACAGGAAGAACTGCGCCGGTTCGCGTCGGAGGCCAGACATGAAGTACAGCACCAGGTTGAAACACACGGCGACGGCGAATTTCAGCGGCACATCCATGACGATACCGGCAATGGCCTCTGTCGCGGGATGGTAGAAAGCATAGGATTTATGCTTTTCCACAATCGGGCGTTGATCGTACAGCGAGTTGATTTCCGAGATGGCGGAAAGAGCGTTGATGAGAATGGCAAAGAACAACACGGCTCCTCTCGCGGTGAAAGCGGAAGTCGCAGGCGGGCTGTTGTAGAAGATGGAACCGATGATGAGAGCGATAATGACGTTGAAGACCATGGGCGTGAAAGTCTGCGCTTTGTCACCCCAGATGCGCTGCCAGGATCGCTTGGTGTTGAGCTTGATTTGCATGGGTACGGAGACGACGTAGGGAGACTTCGGGCGGGCGTGCTTGGCTTGGTTCTCGTTCTTGAAGTTGCGGAAAGCTTCCAATTCGGATGTGTTGCCGACGGGAAATTCCTCCTCGTAGGCCTGGATTTCCTTTTGAAGGGTCTGATATTCGGGCGAGTCGTGCCAGTACTTCTCAAAGTCGTCAGGAGTGCGGGGAGCGCGGTCTTCGTAGCCCTCGCGAAGTTGGCGCTCGGCAGGGTTAGTGACGGATGTGAGGAAGTCTCCAGTTGTCTGACGGCTTGGGCAGTAGAAACCCATATCTTCGAAGTACTTCTTTGCGACACTAGCCTTGCCGAAGAAGATCTCTCGGCCTTCGTAGAGAACAACAGCCTTGTCGAAGAGGTCGTAAATGGCTTGCGAGGCTTGGTAGATGGCAACGGCGTGTGCAGATCCGACAAGGTCGGCATTCAGGCGAAGAGCCTTGATGAAAGTGAGAGCCGTCGCGGAGTCAAGACCACGGGTGGAGTTATCCCAAGCTGCCAAAGCGGAGCCAGCAAGCGCCATCTCAGCGATGGAAACACGCTTTCGCTCACCTCCACTGACACCACGGACAAAGTCGTTACCGACCTTGGTGTTGTATGTGTGACTGAGTCCATACACGGCCATGACGACCTGAGTCATGTACTCAACCGCAGCCTGACGAGACGTTCCCAGAGGTCTCTGCTGCGACATCCTCAGCGCCGCGGCGTGCTCGAGCGTCTGACCGACGGTCAAGTGTGGGAAGTGCTTGTCCACCTCTTGGTTGTAGATGACTTCACCTTGGAACTCCTTAATCATTTGCTTCTGATCAATACCGTTGTAATGGATGGTAGTCTTCTCATCCAAGGAAAGTCCGTGCATTTGACCGGTCAAAGATTTGAGGAGAGTACTGCAGCCTGAGCCGGGACGACCGAGCACGATCAGCAGCTCGCCACTCTTCATCAAACCGTCAAAGTTGCGAAGGATCTGCTTGTGAGGTTTCTTTGCCATGCTGAACATCTCGCCAATTCGTAGAGGAGCACTCAGCATGCTGCTCACGGTCGGTTGCAAGTTGAGGGCCGAGCCACTACCGCTGACGTGCAAATCCTTGAAGACCAGACCAGAACGCTTGATTTTGATGTCCTCATCGTTGACCAATTTGAGCGTCAATTTTAGCCACTTGTAAAGGTCGAACTTCTGGCTATTGGGGTCAAAGACCGGGTCGTCCAGGCCGAGTCCATCGAGAGTTCCAGTTCTTTGCAAAGCTTCTGGGTCTTCGGTTACGCTCGCAGAGCGGCGTGAGGATTGAGGTCGATTTGTGGCCAGTCGTTTGAGAATGTTGCGCTCCTCGGCATTGATGGGCTGATCGTCATCGCTGTTGAAGCCGGAGGACTTCTTGTCATCGTTGATACTCTCAGCCGCCTCTCTGCCGTTGGCTGTGAGATATGAATCGTTGGCGTGATCCGCAGTGCTGATACCCGGTGTAGAGCCGGAAAGTTGCGATTCTTGCGCCCCAGAAGGCGTTCTTGCGACGTTTTCAGCCTCGACATAAATGTTGCCCTGCTCCGGTCTCGGAATGTCGAATAGTTGCTCGACTCGCTCCGGGCTGTAGTCGCCCACGATGGGCGTGGCAGCACTCCCGCCTGTGACCATGGCTGCGTGTATTGGAAAGCAATACAGGAAGATGCCAGTGGTCTCAGAGCGAAGAGAAGTCAGTCAATGCTACTGACAACAACAAAACAGCGCAGTCCGACTTGGATGGCAGGATTCCCGGCTTTCCAACGGCGCCGCAAGCAATCTCTCGTTAGGGCAGAGGGATAGATATGGTGTTGATGAGGTGAAGTCGAGAAGAGAGGGCCGGGGGCGGGGATGTGCCTAATAAACCAAAGGGAGTCAAGGGAACGGATCGAACTAGAACCTCCGCCCTCACAGTACCGGGAGTGGGAGCGCGACATCGAATGATTGATGAGCACGGTGTGTCGGAGATTAGCGGTCGCATTCCATACGAGTCTACGACTCCGTCGTCATACATCATAGTGGAAGGCCAAGCTTTTGCGATCCGCCAGTCAAAGCCCTTTGCTTGGGTCAATCGTTGCTAGTAATAATCAGCCGCATCTCTCACCAGAATCTTCGCTTTATGTATACGGGAAGTGCTTCCTTTGTGCTCCCGGTATCGCGTCTCCACATCTTGAACCTCCGACACGTGGAAGTTGACAGTGGCGATCCGTGTAGTACTGACTCCTGGGTTCTGTACAATAGTGGCGTGTGCCCTTGTTCTTATCGGGTCCGCTGTGGCTAGGAAAATCAATCCATCCGACTGGCAAAAGAATGAAGTCGCGTCTTCACCGTCTTCGTCGTTCAGATCCACGAGATGACGTCGAGACAAACACGGCGCTCCAGTCCTCCCATGCCATCTGTGATCCTTCCTCTGAGCCGCCGGAAGCTCCAGGAAGCTGCAACCCACTCTCTTGCAGCCCCGAGTCCGTGCCCACAGTACACCATCCGAGACCCTACTTCGAGCAACTTGAAAGACAACCTGGGAAGATGCCGTACGTGGCTTGACTGTTGACATTTACGATCTTTTCCTCTTGGTGCCGTACTCGGTCCAGAGCCGAAAACGCGTGCGGCGCTAGAACGATTCTCGAAAGCTTCTCGGCTCCGGCTGGAGACGTCTTCCGGCTGCCGTTATGAACCTTGCATTCCATTTTATGAATGAGACGCCAGGAACAGGAACAAGTTACTCTCTGCTTCATCAGCCCTGCAGAGGCAAGTTGGAAAAACCTGGTACGAGGCATCCAGCATTTCGATGTTGTTAGACGAGGAATATCTGGCCTGTGTGGACAATGGAAGTGACGTTCATCGCAGCGAAACAGCAAAGATCATCCGACAGAGGTCAAAGTACAGCACACTTTATGCACTCCTTCATAACTCCAGCCCCCACTCCACTGCACAACTAACCACACAGATTCACAAACCCAACAATTATGCAAAGCCCCAGCCAAGACCTCACCTTTCACTTCAACCTTTCGAGAATGACGATCCTCTTTTCGGCGACCCCGAGGCGTCCCGCTATGAACGTCTGAGTTGTGCATGCCGCAAAGCTGTACTGGTGTAAGTGTCCATACCGAACGACCTCAAAAAAAAACGTGGTCGACCAGGGCATGCACAACATGCACTCATCGCACATTATTGGCTGTCGATCCCTACGATCCCAAGTAGTAGGCTGCAGTGGCTGACGAAAAAGCTCCATGTCGAGCTACCTACGAAGGAACGTCCTTCATGTCACTTTCAAGATCCGCGGAGCAAGGAAGGAGGAAGATGTAGCGTGGACCATCGGGACTTCGGGTGGCGGGGATGGGGACGGTACATTGTTTATTGGACCCGATGCCCCTGATCGGAGGGCACACACTCCACGTGATGATCGGCGGACCGGGTCGCAGACTGATTAGGACTGACTGGCAGCGGTATGTACAACAAGACCACCCGGGATCAAAACCAGCGAACTGTACAAGAATTAATAATCACACATTGTTTGTTCATCAATCCAACTATACAAATTCATCTCATCTCTCCACCCATCCATCTGCCCCTCTCCCTCCCAACTACACACTCTGCATAGCCATCTCATGCAACCCACAAAGCAGTCCCAACGCAACCTTATCCGTACTCGGCATCATCAGCGCGCCCAAAATCGCATGTCCTTGGGGGATCCCCTCCCACTTCGGTCGACGCTTGTGTTCCCGCACCAGCTCTTCATACGACAACGTCTCTCCCGCATCGGCATCGTCTTCAGTCTCACTCCTCCCGTTAACATGGACAGCTCCATCCGTCTCGACGGGAGCTTTCCTCGCCCGTTCGGCCAGTCGTCGGACCATACCCAGACACCTCTGGCCCACGCCCCTCGCGGCCTCTTGGTCCAATCCTAACCCTCCCTTTTGTCCACCCATACCACCCCGATCCACACTCAACAGAGCCGCCAGGTTCAATAGTCCAACGACCCATCCGTCTTCACTCTCGATCCAAGTCCTCGCCCTCGTGGCTCCCACGTCGTCATTGGGTAGCAAGGTCGTCAGAATATCCGCGGCCAGCATTCCCTGCGTGAGGTGCGCTTTTCGCGCTTCGACGAGGCGGAGTTGAGTGCTGTTGGAGGGATGTGGTACGGTGGTGCGGTCGGGAAGGATGGAGATGGACAAGGCAAATGCGCGGGTGAGGAGATCGAGCGGAGACTCTTCGTCGCTGCTGTCGGAGGACTGGTTGGAGTTGGAGAAGATGGAGCGGTAGAAGCCGCGGTTGGGATCTTGACGGGCGAGAAGTTTGGCGAGGGAGTCGACTGCTGGAGGAAGGTAGCGGTGGAGAGATGGGACGTAGGGTGTGAAGCGGAGGGTGGGTGGGGTTGTCGTGCTGGAAGCGAAGCTCGGTGCGGGTTGCGGGGCGAAGGCGAGGAGGAAGTGTAAGAGATGCAGCGCGTCGTCGCGGGATGGGATCTCGAGCGTTTGTGTGACGTTCGAGAGGAAAGTAACAATGTCCTTGTAGAAGTCCTGGGTATTGTGGTGGGTCCTCAGAAGCATGTTGCGGGTGCCAAGGAGGCGAATCGTGTTACTGAGCCACTTGATGGCGGTGGATGAGGTGAGGAGGCGGTGGTTGAATTCGTAAAAGGAGAAATTTCGTAGGATAGTCGTAATCGCAACGACTTTGTCCGCAGCGCGATCGAGGTCGTAGGCTGGCGTGCCGAATTCGGGGACATCTTGCAGGGTGTCGGCTTCGATCTTGTTGTTGCGGAGGACGTCTTCATATGAAGGAAGGTCGAGTGCATCGGAGACTTCGGCGGCTTCTTCTGACAGTGTGTCGGTCTGCTCTTCCGCGCAGTCTATCAGCACATCCAGGAGATCCTCGCATTGTTCCAGATTAAGGGCCACGCGGGTCTCGAATGTGATGATTACCAGCGTGTCCAATGCGTAGCGAACCTCCGAGTGAAGTCCCGATGCTAGACTGAGTGTGATGGCTTTTGTGTCAATGACGCCCATTTCGTCGACCGTCGGCATATTAGGCTTCGCCCTCTCAATCGCTGTTCCCAGCTCGAACAACGCAGGGATATCGTACCCACCATCCGACTCGATCGATCGCATCGAAGGTACATAATTCGAGCTTTGAGGCTCCTCGCTCTTCATCACAGCGCCACTGCTCTCCTGCTTGATCGATGGAGGCCGCTGTTGCTTGACCAATGAAGGTGACGCCCCAGCTCCCGGCGGTATTGTTGCAGATTGAGGTGTCGTCTGATCAGGTGGCCTCATACTGCTCGTCCGCCGGTGATGTAGGCCGGCTCCAGGCCCCATCAATTGTCCAGGTGTTGACATGCCGTTCTGAGGCAGCGCAGCGTTCGCCTGGACAGGTGTGCTCTGCGGTGGTGGACCCTGCTGCTGCTGCTGCTGCATTTGTTGCATTTGCTGCTGATACACACTCTGCGCCGTCGATCCAGGCATCGCCTTCGTGGGAGATTGTTGACCTCCGCCATACCCGGCCATCTGCTGGGCATGCATTCGAGCCTGATCCTGCTTTTGCTGTAATTTCGCCTGAAAAAATGCACGCTCGTATGAGACAACATCATTCATGTATATAGTCTTGATATCGTCCACAGCATTTGGCGGGAACTGCATCTTCGCAATGATGCCTGGCCACTGTCCCTGACGTTCGATCTGCTGCGAGCCGCCATTCGAGATGACGTATTGAAACAGCATAAACAGATCCAGCGGCTTCCCTCCGACAGGGGGTGCCGGGTTGAATTGTCGTCCTTGTTGTGATGCATAGCCATGCAGTTGCTTGAAGAAAGCTTTTCGCTTTTCTACCTGCAATTGCATGTTTTGCACCGCTTGCGCTTGCGCCTGGGTCGTGGCTGTGGGTTGTCCGTTCGCGATCTGTCCCGCTGCTTGTTGCTGCTGCTGGACAGCTCCCACATTGTTCATCTGTCCAGGTTGTACAGGTTGTCCAGGCTGGCCAGTACCCATTCGCGGATTGGACATGCCACCCTGCATGCGCAGCGCCTGTTGATGTTGTAACAGCTTCAACTGATATTGCCTCTGCGCATTCTGCGACATATTTGCAACGTTCGCCATGTTACCCATCTGTTGCGCCATCGTATTTGGCATACCACCAGACATCGACATGCCAGGCGTCATTCCATATTGCGGACCGAATTGAGCCATTGCATTCTGCGGTGTCATTCCATTACCCTGGTTCATGTTCTGCGACGTGCCGGGCGGCATTTGTCCAGCAAAATTCGGTTGTGGTGTCTGCTGTTGCGGGAACGGACTCGGCGAGGCATTGTTCATACGCGGTTGTTGCGGCGGTCGGAAGGGTTGATTCTGCATGGTCGGGGAGGGAGTCGCGTTGTTCGAGCCGGGCTGTTGAAGATGTTGATATGGTGTCGGCGCATTGGGAAATGGTTGTTGGACATTCGGGAAGCCGCCGTATGAAGGAGTCTGGGAGCGCGATGCATGTGACGCTTGAACGGGAGAGCCCGACATGCCATCGTGAGGTCGTTTCGCAGGTACCACTGAGCCCGGGTTGAAGTTCTGGCCAGCGAATTGTTGTTGTTGTTGCGGGTTCGGCGTGGGATTTTGTGACGCGCCGTTCTGCTGTTGCTGTTGCTGCTGCTGCTGTTGGGCTTGTTGTTGTTGATGTTGGAGACCCTGGGCGAATTGGTTGACATCGAAGTTGTAGTTCATGACTTGGGGGTTAAGGTGCTGGGCTGCGCCGGGGAACATGTTGGCCTGGTTGTTGGCCCATCCTCCTTGATTCATGGTGACATGTGTCGGCGGTAGAGGGGAGGAGGATCGTGACTGGCAGCGGCATTGTTAGTGAGAAGGCATGCGCGGGGGGATGTCGAGGCGCAAAGAGAGAGAGAGAGAGTCGAGTCGCATGGAGTGGTGATGCTGGTGGTGGTGGTGCTGGAGGAATGGGAGGTGTGGAGGGGAGGGTGGCGCGCAAGGCGGTGATGGCGGTGATGATGGAGCATCGAGGGTATGGACATGCTCACCTAACGTCCAGAGAGATGTGATGAATAGAGCCTCGGCGCTTTGTTTTGCACGCGGTTTCGTTGCTGGGTCTTGACGCGCTGTGCTGGTCGGGCGCGCGTGGTGGTGAGAGACGGGAGCAAAGTCGCAGCAGCCCGCTAGTGGCCTGAGGCTGGCAGCATCTTTGGCTGAGGAGGAGGAGGAGGGAAAAGGACCTTCTCCCCTTTCCTCGTCGCCATGGCTGTCGCTATACATACATACGTACAACACGGACAACAGCAGTAATAATAATCGCTCGCTATAGGGACGATGACCCAGAACCGTCGAATGCTTATAGGCACCTGAGAATCTAGGCGTATTTCGCGCAGTACCTCTCCTAGTTCACTTCGGCCAGTCACCGCATTCCCGACCACTCAACGGGACCGTGCGCCCGACCAACGGGGATCGCATCGAAACATGTGAGAGCAAGTACTCACTGTAAGGTAAAACAATCATCAGCGATTACATACATTACACCATTATGATCATGCCATCCCGTCGTGAGAAGTCCTGGACGGGTACATGTTCGGATGATCGCTCTATCTTGTTCGGTCGTTGTGTTGCAGAAAAGTCTCTCTCTCTCTCTCTCCCTCGACTGAAGCCTGAGGTGCCTTTTCTGTGGTGAAGGTGTGAGAGTTGCATCAGAACAAATGGTCACCCGAACGCCTCTTCTCCCTTGGATCTGCTTCTCTTCGCTTCTCTTTCTTTTGCCGCTCTCGTCACAAGCTCCCGTCGTCATCCAGATAAGCGGGTCATCAATGCGACATTCCTAGGCAATAATGCCTCTACTTCATGGGTTCGCATGCCCGACACGGCTCTTGACACTGGGATTGCAAGCACGAATGGACCAAGCACGGAAAGGGACTGGTGTGTATGGAAATGGAGCTATGCAGGCCAGCCAGCTTGTTCCTACATCTGTGGCGTGTCGTCGGATGGCTATCTTTGGTGCTTTTTGTGCTGGGAGGACGACAAACATGAGGCACTATCCACGTTGTTGCGACCCCATTCGCTCGCCGTCTTCTGAGTCGTTCCAACCAGAATATCGCCACGACTTTTGACCACGGCCCTTGAGTCCGCGTTCATGACGCCGACTTCAAGACGAATGTCCATTACGCTTTCACGTACCTTATCCATAGACTCTACTAATCTCCAACACGACTCTCGATAGCAAGAAAACCATTTCTCCCGGACTCTCCACCATCTCCTCCAACAATGGGCCTCTTCTCTACCACCCCGCAGACCTCGCCTCCAGCTCCCGAGCCCTCCAAAGACGGTGGTTTCATCGCCCCCGACCGCACAGCCCGCGCACAATGCTGGGAAGGGCGGGATAATTTCTTTGCCTGTTTGGAACGAAATGGAATCGTGGACAGCGTGCGAGAAGATGCGAAAGCGCGAGCGGCGTGTGCACCCGAGCTGCAAGAGTTTGAGAAAGTCTGTGCGAGCAGTTGGGTAAGTTTGCCTGTTCCTGAGAGGACTTGTTGGATGGGCAATTCGGTGTGCATATGGACAGCAAGGAGATGGAATCAGGGCTGTGCATGGACAATTCCAATCGAGGACGACTGCTAATGCTGGGATTGCTGCAGGTCACATACTTCAAGAAGAGGAGAGTCATGGAACATCAAAGAGACGCCACGATCAAGAAGTTGACGGCGGAAAATGCGAAGCCGATCAATTGAGAGAAGATGAAATGAGAGGGAACGGCAGATACGATGCCTTCACAGCTTCGGGAAAGGGCGGACGCTGCATCGCTATACGCGAATAATGAACCCCTGGGAAGAGGTATGAAGCCCGCACGCCATGAACAGCGCTCATGGCCAGTACAGAAAGTCGCAAAGAGTTGCCACTTCTGTCGATCGACCTCGTGGACACTGAACGCAATTCTTCGATCCATGTTGATCGGACCGCGAACGAGGTAGTCTTGGACGCTTTGTGGCGCATGAAATGCCAAGGATGCAGCTGCTCCATCGCGTGGTGTTCGCGAGACCTGTATAGTACGAGGAGGATTTTGTCTGTCTTGCGCTGCAGGAAAGCGTTGTACCATATGTATGATTAGGACACGACCACCGATACAGACCACTTCGCCACTCTGGTTGCGACAGCGATTCTTGCAAGAGGACTGCCTTCCCTCAAGGTCTCCTTTCCAGTCTAGTTACATTATATCTCGTCGTTCATGAGATCGCAACTGGCAATGGTAGATATCACGTGAATAGACAGACGGACCGGTCTCCGACAAGCGCGATGTGATTATGTCAGCGACTTAGATTGTCACCTACTTAGATCCTCGAAGCTTTAACCTCTGCGCCTCTCGGAAATCCAATAACATCGTCGACAGAATGATTGAGACGGATGAATGACCGCGAGCTCGAAATGTTCAATGGAAAACCGCAGTGACCAGCGCACTGAACCCGGCGGTTGAACTTTCGACCGCCATCACCTAACACTCTTCGTCATGGCCAACTCGAATGCCGGACAGGCCCCGGCACCAGACCTGTCCAGCAAGAGCGCGTCTCAATACCCGGATCCTGCCATAGCAAGCGGAGCATACAGCGCATATGGGGGACTTCCAGGATCACAAGCCTCTCCATATGGCGCGTTCCCGGGATCTCAAGCATCACCCTACGGAGCCTTTCCTGGATCTCAAGCCTCTCCATACGGATCCTGGCCCGGATCGTCGTGGAATTCCGCTACTCAAGCGAGCAATGCAGCGTCCACATCTGTATCTTCAAGTCAAGCGGGACCAGGCGCGACACCGGAGCAGCACCTCACGGAATCGCAGCGTTTAATGCGCCAGTTCCAGGCTCGACATGATGAGCCGGGTCGAGTGAATCCAGTTCAAGCTGCTTGGCATGAGGAGCTGCCTGACATTACGCACTCTGGGTATGGCAGATACGAGGCGAGAGAGGCATTCCTCGATGCGCAGGAGCACACGCAGGAATTGATTCGCGGGGCCACCCGCCAGGAGATCTTACAGTACGACGATGGGCCATTCGATTCGGATCAAATGTTGGGGCTGGAGGAACCAGAGTTGCCTACATTCGACGATCCGAGTACTCAGACTATGCGAGGGGCGGCTGATCGAGGTGCCAAACGTGGTCGGCCGCGTGGACGTGGTCGAGGGGGTTGGCGACAACTGCTGAAAGGTACCGAGCACGAAAAGGTCGGTAAGATGCCAATGACCCGCGAGGAGAGAAAGGAACGGAGAATTCGGGGAATGGGTCCTAGAGGAAAGCTTTCGCGCTCCAAGCGAAAGGCGCCAGACCCCGGACACGTTTTCAAAGACTACATTGCACGGGCGAGCAAGCACTTTTTCGAGGACCAACTTGACACTGCCGCGGACTTCTGTCGACAAGCCATCGGCGTCAATCCGGAAATTTTTCAGGCACACTCCCTTCTCTCGGAGATTCTCAAGAAGCAAGGACGAGACGACGACTCTGTGCAAGCCTTGTGGTTCGGCGCTATCACCATCCGCAATCCGGATGTGTGGGTGTTGGTCGCCGAAAAGACTCTCGAGATTGCCGGTGACAACCGTTCCCAAGATCATCTTCAAACAGCCATTGAATGCTATAGTGAAGCAATCAAGCTGAACAAGAGCCGGGATGTTGAGCTACAATTGCGGATCCAGAAATTCGAGCTGTACATGGAGTTGGGCAACACTAAATTCTCTCGCTTGGATTGCAGAACCATTCTCCAGAAATGGCCGGAAAAGACGCAATACGTACGCGAGTTCGCCATCCTGTCTGCCTCTACAGCGGACACGGGAGAGATGAAGAGAGCACTTGAGGCTTATGATAAGGCTTTTGAGATCTACGAGGGTAGTGGCACTTTTGGTGACGAGACCGACGAGACTGAGCCGTGGGATCATCTCAACATCTACCTGGAATTGATCTACAATGCGGGAGATGCGAAGGTGGGATTGGCCCTCGCTAAGCGGTATTCAAGATGGTTTATCGGTCGAAAGGACGAGGCATTCTGGGATCGTTACGTCGAAGATGATCGCGAATGGGACATGTCAAACGACAGGCGAGCATTCGTTCCGGAATTCCAACAGGGACGATGCAGCCGGGACAAGTCCAAGTTCGGCGACGGTCTGCCCGTTGATATCCACGTCCGCATGGGCCTATTCTGGATGAAGCTCGGCTTCCAAAACAAGGACCAAGCGATGCGACATTTCAAAGCTCTCTTCGAGTACGAGGAGGACGTCGATGAATACCACGACATGTTCCTCCAAGCAGCCAATGCTTTGCGTTATGCCGGACATCTGATCGAAGCGGCGGAGTTCTACGATGTCATTCGCACAATCTCCAATCACATGAAGCACAACATTGACGATAAAGTATGGATGCAGCTCGGGACTTGCTACCAAGCACTGGAACGCCCGACGTCTGCTATAGAATGCTTTGAGATCATCGTTGACCGGAAGGGCAACATTTATCCCAAAGCTGGCGCGCTTTTGGCGAAGCTCTACGAAGACGCTGGCGAGACGGATAAAGCGAGATATCTTTGCAACGACATCATTCGTCTGGGGCGCAGGGATCTGCTGAATGATGCCAAAATCAAGATGATCCCGGTCAATCCGGTCAACAAACAGTGTGTTTTTGCACCGAAGCCCGCAGCATGGACGCCACAGCGTGCGCCGCCGACGAACCAGGAGCCGTACGTCAAGAAGGCGCCGGCTTGGAATAAGGCTGGAAACGTGCTGAGAGAGCTATTACCCGTTGGAGGGCTGGCAGCGCTGCCAGGAGGTTCTGTCGAAAGCCAGGAGGCTTCGGCTAATGCTCCAAAGGACATTGCCCCAGCCAAGGAAAGGAAAAAGAGGGCCAAGAAGCGAGATATTGTGGGAATGCTCACGGGTGTCGAGGGAGAAGAGGAGGGGACGGATGGCAGGATCAAACGACCCAGGTTGAAGAAGCCAACATCCGCAGTACCCGCCATACAAGCGGCACGCAAACTTGAGCGCACTCAACAACATCAAGACGCCGAACTCCGGACGCTCACCAGCTACGCCGTCCTCCAGGCCCATTGGCCCGCCTTCAAAGAGGGCATCGAGGAGAACGCCGTCGAGCAATGGGTTTCCGCAGCCACCAACATGCTCGAAGACTTCGCATCAATGAAAGTCTTCTTCCCCGACCGCGACCGCAACATCAAGCTCAAATCATCCGAGGATTCCGGCAAAGGTGTGGTCCGCGACCTCCATCAGGCCCACAACAAAGCCGCACACAGCTTCTTATCGCTACCCTTCTCCGAGTGGAACCACATCTTCGTCGATCTCGCGCTCCTCTACGCCCGCACCGCCGAACAAGACAAATGCTACCGCATCTTGCAAGATGTGCTCTGGGGGGCTAACGTGTTCTACACCGATCCAGATATCCGCCGCATCAACTACGCCGCATCTCTCCACTGCGCCCTCACCTTCAACGACTCCCAGTACTGGATCGAACTCGCCCGCAAAATTATCTCCAACGACTCGGACTTCCGCTCCCCGCAAGCCTTCCAACTCTTCGCTGCCCTGAACCGCTTGAACCGCTTCTCCTTTGGCTCAAACTGGTTCTCCGCCGGTCCATCACAGAAATTCATGCTCCGCATGGTCAAGCAGTTCGACTACCTCGCCATGCCGCCTCCAATCCGCGAGCGCATCGACTGGTCGATCCAAAAGTCCGCCCTGATCAGCCGCGCCGAAAAGTCCGACGAGCTCCCCGAGCGTCCATCCCTCGACGCGGGCATCCTCCTCATCTACGGCCACATGGTCGCCGTCGCAAACCACTCTTCTTCGAGTCTGCCGTACTACTACCGTGCCCTCGCCCTGCAACCCGACAACATCGCCGTCAACCTTTCCATCTCCACCATGTGGATCCAAAACTCCATGAAGCGCCAAGTCGACAATCGACACTTTGGCATCACCCAGGGCATCGCCGCCATGTCGCGATACTACGACTTGCGCATCCAGTCGGGCAAAGCGTGTCACCGCCAGGAAGCCGAGTACAACGTGGCGAGGATGTGGCATTACCTCGCTCTCACGCACTTGGCGGTGCCGGCGTACGAGAAGGTTCTGGAGTTGAGTGAGGCGGTGCGAGTCGAGTGGGAGGAGGAAGTGGCGGCGTTGAGGAAGGAAGGGGGTGAGGAGGCGATGGAGGCGAATTTCGGCGAGGGAGAGGATTTTGCGCGGGAGGCGGCGTTTGCGTTGCAGGGGTGTTATGCTTTGGTGGGGAATTTCGAGGCGGCGAGGGCGATTGGGGAGGAGTGGTTGGTGATTTGAGTGGGAGGGATGGAAGAGGTGTTTTGATGAGTGCGTTGATTTGCTTTGTGGGCTGGAGTTCTGGGCGCATGAGATACCCCACGGTTTCTTGCGTTGGCAGTGGGACAATGTTTGTATACGATACAAGATGTACAGCGTGATTTGGACCCGGTATCGCCAACAGTGGTGCGGTACACAGGTACATTACGAACACTAATGCCCCACGAGTCACTTCGAGTTTCCGCTCTGGCGTCTTTCCGTAATGTGCCTTCAACTCCGCGGCAACTTTTACCCAAACAATTCTCAAATCTGGTGTACATTTATGCCAACCTCTTCAGCAGTCACACCTCGCCAACCCCCGTCTCGAGCGCTTCCACAAACACACTCGACTTGCACCCTCCCCCCCTCCTCCTCCTCCTCGCCCTTCTCCCCTTCTCCTAAAACACCGCCCCTCCAATAATGAAACACCTCTCCTCCTCCCTCCTCACCCACCTCACAACCCGATTCGCCCCATCCACCAATCCCTCCCTCGTCGTCCCCGGCCACGCCACGCAATAAAGTTCAAACACCGGCGTCTCCCACGCCACGGCAGTCGCATCTTTCCCCGCGACGTGCAGAACTTTCGCGTGCGCGCCTTTGGCGTGGAGGGCGTCGTGCAGCGTGGCGTAGAGGGTCATCAAGCGGCGTCGGCGGACGGGTGTGGAGAAGTGGGGGGAGAAGGAGGGAGCGATGAATTGCACGTTTCCCCGGGATTTGTAGAGAAAGTGGAGGAGAGGGGTGTTGGGGAGGAGGGTGGTGATGGGGAGGGAAGGGGTGAGGATGGCGGTTCGGAGGATGGGGAGGAGAGGGGTGGTGGCGAGGGCGGTGAGGAAGTCGTCGCGCATTTTGCGGAGGGCGAAGAAGGCTTCTTTGTTGGGGGAGATGAGGACGATTGCTAGGTCGTGGGAGATTGGGGAGGAGGGCTCGCTGGGAGTGGGAGAGGTCGACGGTCTGGTGTCTTCGCTGCTCTTGTCTTTGCTGGCTGGTCGAGATTGTTGCTCGGACGTGTCGAAGAAGCTGACGTACATGTACAAGAACCCGGTGTTGTTAAAGCCGGGCAGACACACCGGAATCCAGTTCTCGCCACCGCCGGCTTTGACACTCCCGGCTTCGAAGAGCATGTTGAAGATGAGATGCAGATCGCCGGGGTGCAGCGAGTGCTTCTTAGGACGGACTACGCTGACCAGGCGACCAGCTGCGACGACGAGACCGTAGAGTAGATCGGGCGATCTGACCTTGAGTAGGGTGTCGTTGATGACCCGTCTGTGAGTTTTCCGAAGACGGAGGCATTCCAGGGCGGAGAGGAGAGTGGAGGGAGAGCCGCGGGTGAAGCCATCTGCTAGACCGTCGAGAAGGACTTCCGTGCCTTGTAGACCTCGCCGAAGGTCTGTTGACGGTCGATTAGAGAACATGCGCTCCATGCTGGGCAGAGTCAGAGTGGATAGAATCTGCATGTACAGGGATTCCAGTTGCGTTCGCAGCTGTGCGTCGCTCTCTGGTAGTCGACTGATGGCGATGAGGTTCAGTGGACCTTTCGGAAGCATGACGAAACGAGTGCCTCCAGCGGTGAAGCCTCTGAGTGGATCTTTTGAGCTCTGATGGAATGATATCAATGTCTGAGCGACACCGATGTAGTGGCTAATTAGTTGGTCGTCGCCATGTCTGCTATAGATCGGCTTCCCGGATGCGGATAAGATGAAGAAGTGCTTGAGCTTGGCTTTCCAATCCGCGAGCAGTAAGTCCTCGGTCTTGCCCTCGAGATTGTTAGAATCGATCTCGTCGAATTCGTGAAGAATTTGCTCGCTGAGCGCATCGTCCTCGGCATTGAGACTTTGAAACACATCGTCCTGGCCGGCTTCTCCAGGGCCCTCCCCCCACCTCGACATGGTATCATGACCACGCACATCACCAAGTATGCTCTCATTATCAAAGTGAGAGTCCAATGCAGGTAGGTAACTTCGAACGCTGGCTCCATCGTCGCCCTCGTTGCCTTTGAGGCGGCCAAGGTGGGCGAAGCTTGGTCTTCGCGATGCAGCCTTACTGACGGGGGAGCCGAGGGTGTCCGATGAATCCGAGTGCGTTTGCATATGCCCTTGAGCTAGTGAGACAGCTGTCGTGGGAGTCGACAGTAATTGCGGCCTCGATGCCTTACGAGATAGCCTAAGGGATCCTGCTTGTGACAATGGTGGCCGTGGAGGCAGGGGTGGCGGCGTCAACTCCAAAGACTGGATCATGGCGGAGCCGTCTCCAGATTCCTGCGCCCGTTTGCCATGCTCGTCGTCGCTCGTATTGACATTTTCGGCTTCGCTGTTTGGTGGCAAGCCTGTCTCGCCGGTATTGTCATTCTTTGCGGAAGATCCAGCTTCCGATCCATCGCTCCCTGGCATTGCTTCAATCGTACATACTGATATCAATCTGACGGTTTGCTCCAGTGCCGACAGTAATCGCAAGTCGTACTGTGAGATGTATGCGAGTCGACATCGCATCCCAATTGATGTTGACTTGACGTCGGGGTTCCGCTCGGCTGAGTAAGCAGGGTGGACCGTGCATTCCACGCGCAAGGCCGCGACATGCTATGGAATTGGAAACTCATGCAAAGTGTTCTCTTTGGAAACAAAAACAATCCATTCTCGACGGACAATCTTTCAGCTTCGTCGAAACGAATGTTGACACCAGTCAGAACTCGTCGACGATGAGCCGCGAGGCTGTAACCGGGCGACAGTCATTTTCACCACCGGATTCAGGCCGCTCCACGCCCATTCCTCGGACTGCTCGGAAAACGGTTGAAGGCGGTATGTGCGTGCACATGGTGGCAGAGCACACGTGGAATCTTATGCTGACTATTCTTAGATCTGTACAAGGCGGATAAAGGCCTCCGTCGATATGGTGCAAACATCGAACGGGCATTGAGCTCATGGGAGATCTCACCGGAAGAATGGGCTGACTACATTGCCTTTTTGGGCAGGTTGCTCAAGGCTATTCAAAACCATCCGAAAGATGCTCCCGTCCTACCCCATAGCGATGCTATCGCCATACGGTTGGCGCAATGCTTGAATCCTGCACTGCCTTCCGGCGTGCACCAAAAGTCGTTGGAGGTCTACACCTACATTTTCTCCGCATTTGGGAACGACTATATCGCGGGGCACTTACACGAGTACCTTCCGGGCCTGACGGCAGTGTTGTCATTCGCTTCTTTGTCCGTCAGACCTGGTCTCTACAGCTTATACGAGGATCACATCATCTCTTTGCCTGCATTGTCGCTTCGCCCAGCACTGAAGTCTTTAGTACTCAGTCTGTTGCCCGCGCTGGAGGACGAGACCGGCGAGGACTTTGAGCGAGCTTTTCGTATCTTGCATTTGTTGGAAGATTCTTTCACACCGGACGCTAGATCGAGTCAAGAGGCGGACGGCTATTTTTGGCAATGTCTTTTTTTGGCCGTCGTGACAAGTCCTACCAGACGTCAGGGCGCGCTCAATTACCTCGTGCGAAAGCTCCCAAAGTTGCCGTCGAAGTCCAGCCATGGGGCGGAGGAAGACGAGCAGGCTCGTGGTAGAGCGGAGTGCATCGTGTCCCCGGAGCCTGGCTTGCTCATCCGGTGTTTTGTTTGCGGTCTATCTGATCCTCAGATCTTGATACAGAGGGGCTTTCTCGATCTTCTGGTGACCCATCTTCCTCTCAGCTGCGACGTGCTTCAACAGAAAGTCGGCCATGACGACCTCGATCGCCTGGTGACCGCCACGACACTGGTCTTACTTCGCCGAGACATGAGTCTCAACCGACGCTTGTGGAGCTGGTTCTTGGGTCCGGAGCCAAAGGACGAAATCAACGACAGCCGGGACACGTCTCCGGAGGCTCACCACAAGGATACACGTAAGCCAGATGCCAATACGCAGTTGCGCTACTTTTCGTCATACGGAAAGTCTAGCCTGCAACGATGCATACTCGCGATGCTTCAGGACCAACAGAGCAAACCATCCCAACGCGCACGCCCATTCCGGGTCTGTCTTTCGCTGATGGATCGGTGGGAGATTGGCGGTTTGCTGGTCCCTAATATCTTCCTACCTGCGATGAGGAGCCTCTACGAATTCAGCCTGTCAGCGCCCTCTAGTGACGTTACCGAGCTTGTACGAAGCGCAAGTCTCTTTTTCGACGGCGTTGAAGCCAGTCTGATATGGGAGTGTCTGCTTGGGATAATTCGAGATGCCATCAATGGGCCGTCACCGAGTCTGGAAGGCATCGAGTTGTTCCGCTGGATCGTCGATACTTTCAACGTGAAAGACGAGGAAATGCTCACAGTGCATATTCCACTTGCGATGCTGTATCTCCTCGCATCTGCCACAGGATCCTCCCGACTGCCCGATGCGAAGCTGCAACTGATCGGCGCTGCATTGCAATTGTTGAACCTGGTCCCGGCTAGAGTGCTCCAGGCTGGAAGCTCTAAAGAGACGAGCGAGCAAAGTGACTTCCTGGTCCCTGACGCGACTGTACAGCATGTGATTCGTGAATTCTACCGAGAGACAGACCGTGGCGGAGAGAAGCCTCTGCCGTTTAGCAACGCTGAGATCTCGCGCCAGCTTTCCTTGCAGACCACCGCCATTCTCGCAGGATCATACGCCGCACTAGATGTGGACCTTTACTCTGAGTCAGTCGCTCTATTTCTTGGTCTACTTTCAAGAACTTCACACGCACGACCTCGGGGACGACATCTACAGGACGCACTGATCGGTGGGCTCGAGGCTGCTGCGAGTGAGCGAAGGATCCTGCCATTTCCTGTCATATCCTGGACCGTCTCTTTGGCAGCGGCCTTCAGCTCTCCCCCGGCGTACCTTAACCCCGAGGATATCCTTGCACTGCAACCACTGCTGACCTCACAACTGTGGGAGTACATGTCCGCAGCGATGCCAAAATATCATGTGGAAGCGGTGAAAGGATTTTGGCAGCTCGAGAAGCTCGTTGATTCCGCTGATGCCATGACTGCAACCCTCGCTGGGCTCATTCGAAACATGCCCGCCGCCTTTGCAGAGTGTGAAAATGAAGATGCTGAGGCAATTCGACGCTTCACCGTGCTCTGGCGACATTCTGTCTTGTCTCCAAGCACTAGCACAGGAAGTATGCGCAAGGGTAGCTCCATCTCAATCATTACCGACGCTAAGCAAGCAGCACGACATCTGGAAGTCCTCGAGCAACCTTTGCTCTTGGCTTTAGATGCTCTGACCTACCCTACTGATCCTGCATTCGAAGTGGTCAAGAACTGGTCGCAGAGTGTTGCGAGTCTTGAGCATGTTTTCCAGATCCTCCTGCGGCGGCTTGGCGAGTGCACCGCACAGATTGCACAGCTGCACGATGCCGACACGAGGACTCGCAGACGCGGCCAAGAAAAACTGTTGCGAGAGCTCGACTACATCTTCAGTCACTTCGAGCATCTCCTTGAGCATGGCAGCCGGTGGACATGGCGCTGCTTGAGCAGCACTTTCACTTTAAACGAGCTCAAGAATAACGAGAAAGATGGAATACAGCTGCTAGCTGGAAAATGCGTGGAACTGGTTTGTGACGAACGCCATTCATCGGAGTCGCTGAACAGGCGGCTGATAGCAGTGCTGGATCTACTGCTCGCTGGACCTGTGGCCGTAGATTTGAAGGACCTGCAGCTAGACGCCGCGCTCCTGGATCGCCTCATGGTTTGTATTCAAGGCCCGATGAGTCAACTCCAAGGAGGACTGCTCAGGTTGAGTCACTTCGCGTTGAAACTCCGCCTTTCGACCGGCTCTCTCGTCGACGAAACGTCGGAACGACAGCGAGCTTCGTCTTTCACAAAGAGGCCATCGACAGTAGCTTCGAGTCAGCCCAGCACCTCGGGCCCCTCTTTACCACAGACTCATGGGCCGCCACCTCAGCTGTTCAAGTGCCTACAACTAGGCTTTGCAAGTTCTCGAACACGTTACCATCTCGACCAATGGCTTCATTTCCTGGCGGACGTCTTGCCGATGTTCGCAGATGCGATATTTTCCAATCTTATTCCTCTTGTTGAGTGTTTCTGCAAGGAGCTGCTCAAAGCGCATGGGGAGACGGTCGCCATTTCGCAGAAAGAGAGCACTGTCAGTGCCACTGCTCCAGCGTCCGTGATTATGAGCTTGCTAGAAGGACTGGAAATGGTGCTCGATCGGGCGTACCAATGTCTAATGGTCGAAGGTGGTAGTGAGTCAGCCACCAAAGAAGCCGACATCAAGCCTGGATTCTTTGGCAACGTCGCCGCCGGCATGTTCAAAGCTGAGGGCCCTCCGAGCAGAACTTCGCAGGCGAATAGCCGCCTCACAGTCATTCTGACATTTCAAGACACCATCCGCGTGTCTTTGAAGATGTGGCTGTGGGCGAGCAGTGCAGCAGAGTCCTCTTCCTTCGACCCTTCAAGCTCTGCTACAACGTCGTACAATGCGCTAAAGGTGCGCAACAAGACTCGTCATCTCCTCGAGCAGATATTCTCGATCGAGCCGCTGGAAAGTTTGGAAGTTGTCATTAAACATTGGTGCACTGTGGCTGAGGACTCTGAGGCGGCTGCCTCACTGTCTGTTCTTCATGTCATGCAAGTGACAAGACCGAAGAATATCGTGCCCGCGGTCCTGGACGCACTTTGCAGCCGAACAAATGCCAGCACTCTTCCTGCTTCACGACAATCCAGTCTGACTCTGGATCTCTCGCCCTCAGATGTGGCCATATTCTTGTCGGCGTACCTCGCCTCCACCGAAGACGATGCTATGGACGAAGTTTGGCCAGACTGCTTGGCTTTCTTGCGGGATGTACTTTCGAACCCACTCCCACACCGACAAGTCTTGCCGCACTTGCTCGCAATCATCCTACTCTTGTCCGAGAAGTTGAACAACACGAACTTTGGGGAGCAGAAGAAGATGAGACGAGAACTCGGAGACATCTTCCAGCGGCTTCTCACGGCAACTTTCACAACCTTGCCATCTGGCTACGTGACCGAACCCGTACTGCAGGAAGATGCGAACGGAGACGGGGCCTCGAGACATGCTACGCTCGAGCACTCAATGACCCTTTTGCCGGTTCTCATTCGGGTCACAGATAAGCTGGACCTGATCTTGGAATCACAAGAGAGGGTCGTTTTCGCCATCAACAACATCACAGGAAGTCTCATATCCTCAATCTTCCGTGCCAGATCGTTTCCGAAGAATGTTGGCAAGGACGTGCTCACCTTACTTGTAAACATGACCCGCAAAGCACCAGGCGCAAAGCCCTGGAGGAAGGAAGTCACCGACGCCTTCAATGATCCTAAGATTCTGTCTGCCCCGCCCGAGGTCATGACGAACGGATGGTTCCCAGCTTTCCATCAGTGGTCTCTCCACGACCGCGAGCGCATGCCCGAACTCCTCTCCCGACTCAGTCCTCCCTCGAGCGCAGGTATCATGTTTGGCGTCGGAGCCAGCGCTGCCCGCCTCGAAGCCGACCGCAAGACTCAACTCAATCTCCGCAGAATATGCCTTTTACTCCTCGCTTCCCCCGAAGACACGTACGTCGCAAACCTACGCCCGCTGGAAGAGAAGCTTGCCGAGCTCTTCGACGCCACACCGTCCTCTTCGCCTTCCTCGGCGATCAAAGCCGAGCTATTCATGCTGTGCAGGACTCTCACCGTGTCTGTATCGCCCTTTCACCTTGCGCCACTTTGGCCCATCATCAATGATAAATTGCAGTCGGCACTCCTCTTCCTGTTGCCGACCGCGAAGGGTGAAAGTCAGGACTTCAACAATCTTTCACTCTTCCAGGCTTGCAAACTCCTCGATACTTTGATCGCTGTATCACCGGACGAGTTTCAACTCCACGAGTGGCTTTACATCTCTGATACCATTGACGCCGTGTATCAGCCTTCCAACTTCGTTCCTGCCGCATTGTCGGACCATCTCTCCGGTGCACTAGGCGCGAGCGGATCTGACGACGCGCTCCTCGTCACGGGTTCGAACAGCAACGTGCCAGGGCTGAGCTCGGGTGCAGCGCAACAGGGACGCCGCTGGCTATTGCTTGACGATGATCTGAATGTTGACAAAGATGATCTCAAAGCGCTGCCAAGGGAGGAGTTCGTTGCGCAGGTCATTCGGCCATTCTTGAGCCAATTGAGTATTCACGCTTACGAGGGCGTGTACAGTTTGGATGAAGTGGACAGGGAGGCGCTGAGGAGGAACTTGCTGGGCGATTTGTTGGATGGAGGAAGTGTGGTCGAATGATGTGGTTCGACTCGGGGATGAGAGTTGCGTGGCCAGTCAGAACATGTTCCCAAAGATGGATATCGAAGCTTCTGCGGTCTTGATGTCCCACTGAAATTGACAAGTCACAAACCGAAAGGCCATGCAGGCTCGGCAGGGATCTCGAGTTACACGACATTGGCTCCAGACTTGTTCACTTGCGCTCCACGCCAAGATTGTGAGATTTGGCGGGACGATGCTGGTTGACTTCACTTCTGGCTTGTGAAAAGTTGTTGGAATCCGGGAGATTGCAATGAAAATGTCGAATATATACCGACCAATTGTTGAACATTTATGTGAGACTTGTGGGGAGTATGGCGCTACTATGCAAGTGATACTGAGTGAAATTGTGCTGATGTGTGTCTCAGTTGCCGCTCAGTTGCGGGCTCATTCACTTCAGCGCAGCTACAAAAGGGGTCCAAGCCGGCGTTTGCTTTCTGGTACACTTTCCACCACGAATTACCCACCTCTTTCAACATCCGATCTTCTACACTTTCCAACATATCCCAACTTGGTATCGGCAATCCTACAGCATCGCACAGTTTGGTAAGCACCGCCGCTTGCGCTTCTTTCTGCCAACATTGTATCTCCGACACCACACCCTGTGCAGCTATACCCGCCAGCACGAACTCCTCACGATCTTTGCAATCTTTTGACGATTCCTCTCCGGTACGATTGGCGGTGACGTGTGGTTTAAAGCTGACCTCGACCCCCCAAGTCCAATCCAAGATCAACACATACCCAGCACAATCCCCAAGCACGGAAAATGCCTCTCTCCGCCAAACAAAACGAGTACCTGGCCGTTGCCTTTGCCTGTTTCGAGACCGAGCCAAAGGTAAATACATGCATCCCTCAGCGCATCTTCCACCTCATGCTCAATCACATGCTGACCCAATTCCTTCCAAGATCGACTTCGAAAAGTTCCGCCTCATCACAGGTCACAAATCCGCCGCCTCCGCCCGCGAGCTCATGCGCGTCACCAAAATCAAACTCAAGGCCGAATACTTCCCGGGCGCAGCCAATGGCGACACCTCTGCCACGGCTCCTGCCACGCCGGCGAAAAAGACCAAGGCGGCTGCTGCGAACGGAACTTCGACACCAAAGCGTGCTCGTGCTACGGCCACGCCAAAGGGCAAAAAGGCCAAGGTCGAGACTCAGGCTGTGATCAAGAACGAGGAAGGCGATGACGACGAGGCCGAAGAGCCGGCTAGGAAGAAGTCCAAGTCGCACTCGGTCGGGGAGATTGTGGACTCGGTGGTGGCGGATGACGGCGACGACTTTGTGCTTTGAGCGATTTGGCAGAGAGCGAAAGATACGAGGGACATGGGGCGCGTTGGTTCTCCCGGTCAGTGCGGCACGATATTTGATCACTCCATTGGGGTGACAAAGGCGCTGCCTCTGATGATGATGATGCCCATGGGGATCTGAGACGCAAAAGCACGCAATGGCGAGGTTTGGGAATGTGTTTCTTGCAGCAGAATACCAGGATGTCGTTCAGCACAGCCCCATGGCAAATCCTACCTTCAATCGTACACATCAACCGGTCTTTCTGTCGCCCTGACTTGTTGCGCTCCCGGTCTCAATCTCAGTCTTGCTGCCTTAATAGGCTCGATCGATTGCAGCGTGAGCTCGAAGAGGTCAAGGTCGCGGCGATCGACGAACACAAGAAGGTAGGTCCACACCCCAGTCAAAAATGATCGATAGTCGAGGATATATATCTCGCTCTACAGAGGTATTCGATGGGCTCAGCAGATCGCGCAAGGCCACTAGTACTGTGATCATTCGCACCGGCCATGCGATACTCTACTGCCAGGCATAACGAGGACTTCAGACGTCTTATGAGATCGAGCCATTGTGGGGATCGCGTGAGGGCTCTGAACAGTAGCAGAGCGGTCATTATGAAACTTCCTCATAAAAGAGGTCCTCATATCTCATAATAGTCCTTATATATGAGGTCTTGGCACCTGAATCGCACAGTCACCTTGCGCAGCCGTTCGAAACCCACGGCTTTCCACGGTAGAACTATACTTGTTCAGGCCAATCCAATATCGCAGTCGAATCCACACCCGAAGGACAGCCGACGAGAGAGCACACCGACGTGCATCTATCCTTGGTGCGATCAGTTTCAGGCCAGTAGAAGCTCGTAGGTGGGTTTCTTGAAGACGTTAGTGACGACCGAACGTGCGATTGCACTGTAAGGTAAGCATCAGGCGGAGAGATTGGGGCTATACCACACCCACGAAGCGGAGCCTCTTTCCTAATGGGGAAGTGCGCCGGAGCATGAGGATTTAATAATCCGTCTCATAATGACCGCTCTGAACATCCCCTGAGTTGCAATCCCAACACCCTCGCACACTTTCATGCCGTTACCATGACGGCTTCGAAACGTCCTCCGAGAGCCCCCGCCTTCAAAAGCCGTTGCAGTCTTGCGTCGTCAAGTAGAGTCTGAAGATATAAGGCTCAGCACTCACGCTGTTCCTCGAGTCAACTCCTTAGCTCCGTCCAGAGCAAATACATCCAATCAAATAACAAATACATCCACAACCACGATCACAGACACCATGCGTCCTCTCAGCATCTTCTTCAGCATCCTCACCCTCGGCTCCATCGTCATCGCCGCTCCCGAAGGAGTGTACCAGCCCAGCAGTTGCAAAGATGACTACGACGGGTGTGATTATGGAAAGGACGAATAATGCTGCAATGGCACATGTATGCGTTGCAGCAAACCCTTCAATGGGAAGTATACCTATTGCACATACAAAGACGATGATTGCCACAATCATTGATGCACGCGGTACGCTATTCTTTCCTGATCCAGGCGGGCGGTCAGGGGGTTCCCTCGCTGACCAGGACAGGACATCCTGAGCCCGGACCAAGGCGGTGCCATGAGCGTTGACCCATCAGCCTACGGACCACTTCCGATTGAGAGTGTTCGATTGAATGGTCCATCGGTCTTTGACGAGGTTGTGGAGGAATGTTCGATTGCTGGATGCGGAGAACCATGTGGGAGACGGTCGGTCTCTGTTGTGTGCAGCCGTGCGTTCCTTCTGTGGTGGACAAGGTGGCTTGTGGAGAACGCGAATGATATGGAAAGTAAAGCGCCAGTCCTTTCAATTTACGCAGCACGTGAGAAACGTGCAGGTTCGCTACGCAATATCTCGTTCGATCGACTGCACCGCTTCGTCATCAATGCATTGCTGCGCAAGGTCGGAAGGGGTAGCACACAGAACGTCCCTTCATTGAACTTCGTTGCTTTCCGCCTGTTCACAAGACTTCGATCTGCCTTTGAGGTCCGGATGGGTAGGTCATTTGCCATACAATGGAGAGACCTTCCGTGCTGTCATGGAGCTGGCAGAAGAAATCGACGAGATGACAGTGTTGGATAACTCCTGCGTTGCTGATCGCCCCACTTGCTGTTGTCTGCTCTTTAGCTATGACTGGCCATACCAGCTTTTATGCCGACCTGTAAGCGTTCTGTGCTACCAAACAGGTTGTCTGCATGGCCGTCCAGTACTTCTTATTCTCGACGAACGCTTCGTCGACTGTGCGACTGGAGTCTACCTGTGTTCTCAGGTCGTCTATCGGCGTGACGCTGACGAACATGTGTTGGCGATACCTCTTGCTGCGATACAGTCGATTCGCAGGCATGGCGATAAGTTGATCTTTCCTTTGATGCCTTGTGGAAGCAAAGCTCGGGCACTGGGGAAGTGGTCATGTGCCAACAGCCCAGCCATGCTCTTTCAGCCTTCGAACACTCTTCATCCTGCTGATCCAGCTTGCCTCTCGCCTACAGCCTGCAACCCACTCAACACGCTGCTCTGCCGGCGGATCTTCTCTTCCAACTCTGCAATCTCCTCCTCCTGCTCCTCCAAACCCCTTTCCACATCCGGTAGTCCCTCTACGGCCCTGAGTGCTGCGCGAATCTTCGCTTTCACTTCCAACACTGCAGTCGGCAAGTCTTTCGGGGCGAGAGGTACGAGCTCAGTGTACGACGTCCCTTCCGGTACGCTGTCGGGGAGATTTGGATTCGCTGTATGGAGGGCTGGGTCGGTTTGTTGCAGGGCGACGCGGGAGAGGAGTTCGTGCAGAGCAGGAAGAATGTCGAAGGTGCCGGGCTGAAGGAGCGACAGAGGAGGTGAGACAGAAGTGAGGTTTGTCGTGGTCCTGATCGGATGCGCCATGGTTGTTGAATAGAGGGAGTGGTGGTGGAAGTGTTGGTATTGCTCGACAGGCAGATGCGATGTGAGAGCTGCTGCTGCCTGAGGTGTCAACTTGCGGGATGACCTCAGTTTTGGTGGGATGCTTTTTGTTGACTGCGGGGCCAACACATTTCTCTCGAGAAGAAGCAATTGCTCTTAGAGTCCCCACTCAACTCTCATTCAGTGAGACACATCACCGTTGTTCTACATTCAAGGTGCTCACGAAAATCACATCGATTCCGGCCCGAACCTCCCTTACCCCGACAATCCACCACGGTCCTGCCCATCATGGTGCAAGTCAAGCAGAAGGCCGCGTTGATTTGCATCGACGGCTGGGGTATTCCAGTCATCTCCTCCGATCCCAAAGGAAACGCAATCCTCAACGCCGAGACACCATGGATGGACGAGTTCGCGACCGTGGGCAGCAAGATTACCTCGGGCTATACCGAGCTCGAGGCCTCCTCCCTGGCCGTGGGTCTGCCTGAGGGCTTGATGGGAAACAGTGAAGTCGGACATCTGAACATTGGTGCTGGACGAGTCGTCTGGCAAGATGTCGTCCGTATCGATCAGACAATCAAGAAGGGCGAGATGAACAAGGTTGAGAACGTAGTCAAGAGCTTTACCCGTGCGAAGGAGGGCAATGGCAGACTGCATCTCTGTGGACTGGTCAGCGACGGTGGTGTCCACTCTCATATCAACCACTTGAAGAGCTTGCTCAAGGTGGCACAAGATATTGGCGTACCAGAGGTATACATCCACTTCTTCGGTGACGGTCGCGATACCGATCCGAAGTCCGGCAAAGGCCACCTTGAAGATCTGCTGGCTTTTACCAAAGAGCAAGGAATCGGCAAGCTGGCCACCATCGTTGGTCGCTACTATGTCATGGATCGGGACAAGCGATGGGAGCGTGTCGAGCTGGGTCTCAAGGGCATGGTCACTGGCGAGGGCGAGGAATCCTCCGACCCAGTAACCACTTTCCAAGCCCGCTATGATGCTGGTGAGAACGACGAGTTCTTGAAGCCCATCATTATCAACGGCAAGGAGGGTCGCATCTCCGACAAAGACACCGTCTTCTTCTTCAACTACCGCTCCGATCGCGTCCGCGAAGTCGTTCAGCTCCTCGGCGACCAAGATCGCTCCCCACGACCCGACTTCCCCTACCCCGCCGACATCCACCTCACCACCATGACCCGCTACAAGACCGACTTCAACCTCCCCATCGCCTTCGCCCCGGTCTCCATGGACAACGTGCTCGCTGACTGGCTAGGCCAACACGACGTCAAGCAAGTCCACATTGCCGAGACGGAAAAGTTCGCCCATGTCACCTTCTTTTTCAACGGCGGACAAGAAACTCAATACCCGGGTGAAGACCGCGATCTCATCCCCTCTCCCAAGGGCGTGGCGACTTACGATCTCGAACCCAAGATGTCCGCCATGGGCGTTGCGAAGAAAATGGCTGAGCGCATCGCTGCGGGCGAGCACGAGTTCATCATGAACAATTTTGCACCACCGGATATGGTCGGCCACACGGGTGTGTACGACGCTGCAGTCATTGCATGCGGCGAGACGGACAGGGCGATTGGAGTGGTCTACGAGGCGTGCAAGAAGCACGGATACACGCTGTTCATCACGGCGGATCACGGCAACGCAGAGGAGATGTTGACGGAGGAGAAGACGCCGAAGACGAGCCACACGACGAACAAGGTGCCGTTCGTCATGGCAAATGCGCCGGAAGGATGGACCTTGAAGAGGACGGATGGCGTGCTAGGTGATGTGGCGCCGACCGTGCTGGCGTGTATGGGGTTGGAACAGCCGAAGGAAATGACTGGGACGAGTTTGTTGGTGAAGAAGTGAGCGGAGAAGCAGAGCCCAGGGATATACATATCATAAATGTAAATGCTTGAAACAGCGGTCCAGCATGAAATGCGAACCAAGCATACCCAGTCTATCTCCAGCCAACTCTAGGCCGTGAATCGCACACCGCACTGCTGACTGACACAGTCGCCAGTGTGACGCAGCCAAAGTCAAATCGATACAATCTGCTGCAGGAAATCATACTCGATCATGATCTCTCCTAACCATCTCTTCCACCGCCACCCTAACCTCCTCCGGCTCGTCAAAGACCCTGCAAACCACACCCTTCTCCTCCAACCCCCTAAACGCCTTCTCAAACCTCCTCGGCGCATTCTTCTCCTCCTCATCCATCCCCTCCACGCCCACCACCCTCCTAATAAACACCCCACCAACCCAACCGGGGAACTCTCTCGCCACGGCACAATAACTCTCCACATCCCTCTGTGTCGAGTCCCCCACGCAGATGACTTTCCTCCTTGGGAACCAGCCGTGGACTTTGCGCATCTGGGAGATTTTGTAGGCTTCCACGCCTTTGGTGAGACTGGCGATCAGACCGCCGAGGTTCTGCCAGCTGGCGTCGCGGAGGAGGATTGTGCCAGGGGGGTAGTGGGTTGATAGGAAGGGGCGGAGGAAGGGGTAGAGAGGGTAGGGGGATGCGGAGAGGTAGAAAAATGGGGGGGAGGAGAGGAGGGTGGAGAGGGAGGAGTAGAGGGCTGGCATGTTGGGGATTGGGAGGGGAGTGGAGGTTATGAAGGTGGAGTGTAGGATTCCGAGGGGGGAGGGTGTGAGGGTGGTTTTGATTGTGTCGTCGATGTCGGAGAGGAGGAGGTAACCGGTTGGTGGGTAGAAGAGAGTGCTGGAATGGGTTAGTTGATGCTGTGATGATCAGGCGTGGGTTGAGTTTACCGGCCCGAGAGACTTGGTGGAATGTCGAGATCAATCGGTGTGGACATTACGGAGCCGCTCTCACGCGGGTTGAAGTGCAGAGGTACCACGTCCGTACTGATTCCGTTACTCGTCGATGGACCCAGCGAGACTTGCTCCTTGCCTCCAACATCAATCCGCAAGGTACGTTTTACAAGCACAGTATCAGCGAAAGGCTGCACACGCTCGGCGATTCGCTTTCGGGTGGCGATGTCTTCCTCGTCGATGTGAAGTATGCGAGCGATCGCTGCGATGACGTGGGACACATCTGCTCCGGAGTCTTTGACGAAGTAGCAGGCGATGAACTCCGCTTGCCAGCCGGATTCGTTTTGCTTTTGGACGGCAACCTTGGCTCCATTGCCATCTATCGCGACTGGCTTAGTTTTCCGGCGAAAGCGGATTCTGGGGAAACGCCTTGGTCGAGCATGATCAACGCGAGATTGGAACGCTGTACTGTCGAGGAGCCAGACAGTGTGTTGCGCTGGATCGACTGGTAGGGACTTGTCCCACGGCATCAACCTAGGCAGCCGTTCGAATAGGTCCGGCATTTCGTTGCTGAGATCGGACGGTACTTCCGGAGAGTTTTTGGCAGACTTCTTGAATCTCAGAGCTTCGAGTGCGCTGATGGTCGACCGTCGCAGGCGGGAGTATGGGCCATATATAGAGACCATGGCGGGCGAACAGGAGTCGTGTGATGGAAAGGCCAGAGCCAAGAGAGTGATGTAGAGCTGATATGACAACGTGACAGAGATATGAGACTTGCGACTGTGCCTCTTGGGGACTGAGAAGGCACTTGATGAGATGTCGGGCAGGGACGGAGGCAAAGGAGCAGATAGGAAATCAGGAAACAGGAAGATGATACGGTGTCTCTGAAGTCAGGCGTGGGTCGCATATTACCTCTTTTGGAGCACTTGGTGCCATGGCAGGCGGCTGTCATTGTTGTGCGAATTTTGAGTCGAACAGGGAGGCACGAGATGTCGTCTGGAGAGGGAGGCACCTGACGTCCCGTCCTGACTTACTCCTGCCATGCTTATGACATTGATCCTGATGGCACAGATGGCGCCAAAGCTGTGGAATGGGCATGGCGGAAACGTGTTGAAGACATATGCCGATGTTGTTGTCGAAGAAAGACCGTAGTTCGATCTAGGTGGAGACCGATGGTGTGGTGAGTGCCTAAGGCATCAACAATACCTCAAAATTTAAGCGTCATGTCCAAGACAAGGGCAAAGGCTTGTCCTTTCCCACCAGTACGACACGTTTCAACCTCACCTTGCTGTCCGTAGATGTCCAGCTTCGCCGCCATACAATCCACACATCGACACACACCGCACGGATATCTCTCACGATGCTCTCAAGCTCCCCCTGCAGATCCGGTGGCACGGAGATCGCACCATCCGTGGAGTAGTACCTCGTATCTTTGCGGGGTCACGAGATGGAGGTAACGAAGCACACCGTTTTCAAATCGCTCCTGCGCGAGCCACATCTCAATCCTTCATGGCGGGAGGATCTCTACACCCAGGCATTCGTAGACTTCGAACGCCGATGATGATGACGGCGCACTCGAATAAGGAGCTCAGTCCGTCAACCATGCCGGATGCCTTATCACAGAGGCGTCTGAGACCTCTCGGTCCGAAAAGGCGTGCTCGGGGCATGTTATTCAGCACATTTGTGTCGATCCGACCGGCGCTTTTGCCTTTCGTGTTCGCGCAAGCTCCAGTGGGTTCGCGCCAGCGATAAGATCTCTCGCCTTACGCGAAGTACTGACTTGCATCTGTTCATTATTGAACGGCTCCAGATGCTGGGACCGCGAAGCATAGAGTTCACTGTCTGACGGATTGGTCGCGGAGACAGGCGGGGGATGCCCGACAACTTGTGCTGACTTTTGTCCTAGCTAAATTCCCGAGAGCCGATCCGGGGTAATAAGATCTGAAGCTTTGGTCGCAAATCGAAAGTCGAGAGCAAAGCCAGTCGTCGACATGTGGAGAGTTTGGAATCTGAATCTCCTCAGGATCCTCTTGCGAAGCAGCGACAAGAGTTCCAGAACTTCTGCACGGTCGCAGACCAACCTGTGAACGTCAAACGAATGTTACCCCCGCAATCGAATACGACACCTCGTTTAAGGTTCGACGCTTGGTGTGAACGACCTTGGTCTGAGCGAATCATGATACAACCTTGCTCAATGCTTATCTCCTCCAAGATCGGAGCCACATCCCAAATTGGCAGGTGGTCACCATAGCGTCACCTTGCGTTCCCAAGAGCTTGGCTGCGTTGCTTGACCTGCTTGTTTCGTACGCCGCATTGCTTCACCACTCCGGGGCCAGAAGCAATTATGCCGCTCTTCCCCGCTCTTCCGCGCGACCTCTTTGGCAAGACAATCTATCAACACCCTGCAGATGGACAGACCAATCTCAGGTCCTGCTAGGGGCGGGATAGTCCATGTTCGCGTGGCGGCCAAGGACAAGCTCGCACGATTCCCGTGCGACCCATGCTTGTCGCCTCTTAGCGGGATCAGGCTTATCGGGTATCACCACTTCGTGTCGACAGACCCTCGATCATAATTGAGTGGACCTGCCCCGGCCGCTCCTCGTCCCTTACTTTCCTTGAAGCTCTACAACTTGTTCGGTTACCAGGATATCGCACACCATGGCTCCCTCCGCCTTGAAGAGGTTCACCTTCAAGAGGTCCAACACCGCCCAGACCACCGGCGAGGGTTCAAGCTCAAGCGATCAAGATGCCGAGCTCACCGAATACCCCGTGTCGAAGATCGCCGCCGAATTTGGCGGCGAAGTGCACGCGGACACTTCTGTTGTCCGAGGGATCTCGGAGGTCGAAGCCAATTCGAGGTTGAACGAGTTCCGCAAGGAGCATGCGCTTGATCCCAACCTTCCCGACGTCGCATTTGATGCCATCAACGAGGTCACCGCGACACACGACCACAAGGGCGAGGCTATTCTGGCAGAAGAGTTCATCAACGATTCTCCGTACCCCGAGGTCAGTAAAACCTGGCGTCTTCTGGTTCTCTATTGCCGACTATGGCAACTGCGCCGGCATCAAGCACACGAACTATGAAGTCGAACATGAAGAGAGTCGAGACGACTGACAATGCAACAGGTCCGAGCCGTTGTCCGCAACTACGACGAAGATGTTCCCACCAGCACTCTCCGCGCCTGGACTATTGGTCTCCTCCTGACCACCGTGGTCTCTGGCTGCAACGCTCTATTCTTCCTCCGCTATCCCATCGTCTCGATTGGAACCTATGTCGTTCAGTTGGTGGCCTACCCTATGGGAGTCGCCTGGTATAAGGTCATGCCAGACACCAAGATCTTCGGCATCAGGGTCAACCCCGGTCCTTTCAACGTCAAGGAGCACGTAATCATCGTCGCCATGGCCAACGCTGCTTTCGGTGGTGGTACAGGCTACTTTGTCGACACGGTCGTTTCTATTCAGAAATTCTACAACATTGAGAGCATGGGATGGGGCTTCAACATGCTCTTCGCGCTGTCCACGCAGTGTCTGGGATTCGGTCTGGCCGGTTCCGTTCGACGATGGCTTGTGGAGCCCGCGTCTATGATCTGGCCTTCGGCGCTGGTCAACGTGGGTTTCATGTACGCTCTACACGACCAGAGCCCCAGTGATCCTTCCAAGACCAACGGCTGGAGCATTGGTCGCTACAGGTGGTTCATGTACATGATGATCGCCATGTTTGTGTGGAGTTGGTTCCCCGACTTCATCTTCCCGGCGTTGTCTTACTTTGCGTGGGTCACCTGGATCAAGCCGAACAACGTTGTTGTCAACCAGCTTTTCGGGCAGTCCACCGGAATCGTACGTATTTGCGAGGGCAAAGCACCCTGCGGACCCCGAGCTTCCCTCTTGCTCATACACAAGTGCTCCCTCCGAGTGCCTCTGTCCATCGCTGACTCTTCTTCTTTTTTCTCCAGTCACTCGGCTTTCCCTTCACAGGCTTCACTCTCGATTGGGCGCAAATCAACAGTTTCTACGGAAGTCCTTTGGTCGCCCCTTGGCACGCACACGGCAATCTCTTGATCGGAATCATCTTCTTGTTGTGGATCGTCACGCCGGCATTGCACTACACCGGCGCGTGGTACGCAGCCTACCTTCCCATCTCGCAAAATGGTATTACTGGTAAGTCTATCCCACACGAGAAGCTTCCGCATACACTGCACGCACTGTCTCCACCGCCTTGGAGCCTCACTCTCCTGCTCAAATCGCACTCCAAGCCACTGAGGTCCAAGTCGTGCTGTGCAGTTTGAGTGGGACGGCGGAGGTTGCATGCTCCGACAGCTCTCCCCTGTGTCCCAGGACTGCCTGGAACGCTGTGACTGACATTTCGCTTTTCGCTTTTAGACAACACTGGCAACACCTACAACACGTCGCGCATCCTTACTCCTGAACACATTGTCGACCCAGCAGCCTACGAGGCGTACTCGCCACTCTTCTTGTCAACCTCCTTCGCTTTGACCTACGGTGTCAGCTTCGCGACCATCACGGCCTTGGTCAGCCACACCTACCTCTACCATGGCAAGGATCTCTGGCGCCGCTGGAAGGCATCCAAGGGCGAGATGGATGATATCCACATGAAGCTCATGCGGAAATACAAGACTGTGCCAACATGGTGGTACATGGTTCTCCTAGCCATCATGATCGCCTTCGCTTTCATCTCCGCTCTGGCGTTCCCTACTGAGATGAAAGCTGGATCCGTCGTCCTCGCTCTCGTCATCGCCGCTGCCTGGACCATCCCCATCGGAGTCATTCAGGCCATGACCAACATCCAGCTGGGTTTGAACGTCTTCACCGAGTTCATCATCGGATATTTACAACCAGGTCACCCCATCGCCATGATGATGTTCAAAACGTTCGGCTACATCGTCATGACTCAGGCACTTTACTTCTGCCAGGACCTCAAACTCGGTCACTACATGCACGTTCCCCAACGATCCATGTTCACCGCTCAACTCGTCGCCACCGCGTGGTCCGCCTTGGTCCAACTCGGCACAGTCCAATGGGCCATGGGCGCCATCAAGGGCGTGTGCACCAAGGCCGCTTCCAACAATTTCACCTGCGCCTACATCAAGACCTTCTATAACGCCTCGGTCATCTGGGGCGCCATCGGGCCCAAGCATTTGTTCTCCAGTGGTGCCATCTACCAGGACCTCCAGTATTTCTGGCTAATCGGCTTCTTCCTGCCGTTCATCCCATATGTTCTCGCCAAGTGGTTCCCCAAGTGGAGTCTCGTTCGCAAGATCAACATGCCGGTGGTTCTCAGCTCGATGGGCTACGTTCCTCCCTACAGCGCCATGAACATCGTATGTCTTTCACGTCCTATCCCGCCGATGATCATCTCTCGCTGACTGCTCTCGACTAGCTCGCCTACTGCTCCTTCGGCTACCTATTCAACAAATTCATCAAGGACCGTTACCGCGGCTGGTGGATGAATTACAACTACATCACCGCCGCGGCTTGGGACGTCGGTCTCGCGCTGATGTCGATCCTGCTGTTCTTCGCCGTTCAGCTGCCGACTAACAAAGAAATGACGGTTAGTACCATCGACGGTGAGAGGCCTGCAGCGCGGCGTGAGACAATCTCTCCGCTTGCTGCATGCCTCAGAGCCGCTTTGACTCGTTGTCTTTGAGCTGCAGACTAACCTTTATAATCCATAGGCATGGTGGGGCACAACGGTCATCACGACCACGGCCGATCAAATGCAGACTGCCGTGAGGAAGACGGTGGCCGAGGGAGAGATTTTCGGGCCTTCGACGTGGAAGTGGTAGATTCCACGTCGAGCAGGAGGTGCTGGTGGGAGGCCTGTATGAGCGAGCGATTGTATATAGTTTACGGGGGCTGCGAGGCACAGAGAGATGAGTGTTATGAATATGAAAGGAGGCTGGATTTCTGATGCTTGGACTGTTGCGTGAACGTGCCTCACAGATCTCGAAGTACAGGAGTGGGATCGGTCATGATTGATCCGATGACAGTACAAAGTGCAGTCCTTGACATGTTCTGCTTCGGCGTGATCTGTCAAGAGGAATGTCACGTCTCCAGCAGTGATACTGCCACCAGCTACAGCAATCCCTCCCTACCTCCGCTTCAAACCGCCAACCCGCAACTCGGTAGTAACCCCGATAGAATAGCTTAGACTATACACCTCGGCAAACCCGGAGCCAGCCAACGTATCATCAATTTAGCTCTCCTCTCCCATGACCTCGTAAAAACAGACACCCCGTCCATCCTCGAAAACACACCTCCCTTCCTCTAGTTCTAGCGCAGACTGAGGTGCGGTGCGTACCTCCAATCGAAGCTGCCCAACGTACCGAATTGTGTACCTTAGTTTGACGGTTTAAGCGGAGCGAGGGAGAGTAGCATTATTATTCGGAATCCTTTTCGCTCATCATTCGTCACTCTACGGGCAGACATTCTCTCATCTCGAACAGTGAGGGAGATGGCATTTCCACTCGGCGGGGGAGTTGGAGCATTGTGGGGGGTAGGAAGGTACTACTTATGAGTCGGCCGTGGGATTATCGTTCTGTCTGCTATTGCTACCGTTTGTAGCGTGAAGATACGGGGATAGGGGCTTGATCAATGGTTGAGATCAAGATCCATCTCAGCCATTGTTCCAAATTTCAAGGTATGAACCTAATTCTTCTCAAGCTGATTACTTTCGTCTCGTGCGTTGCAACTGGCGAGTCGTCGTGAGGGCCAATTACACTTGTTTCCAAATCTGACTCTTCCGCTCTTCGACATGACCCAAGTCTCGATCTGAGAGAGCCTCGCTGCCAAAGTCATGCCCAAAGGTATCGTATCACCACTTCCCCGAGGCTCATCCGTCTCGTTTCATTTCGATTCAAAACAACCAATCGTTCTGTCATCGACTCGGTCCACCATTTGCGTCCTCCCCGTTCCCTCGCTTCACCCACTGCTCCCTCAGGGCCTCGTACAAGAACATGAACTGGCTCTCCCCCTGCACCATCATCATCCTCTGCTTCCTCAATTCATCCACCGTTTCCGCGACGGGATCCCTTCCAATCGCCAATTGATCCCATTTGCCCTCGAACATTTCGTTGAGGAGGAAGTCGAGCGCGATGAAGGTTCCTGAGCGGCCAACGCCGGCGGAGCAATGCACGATGCGGGGGTTTGAAGGTGAGGTGGATGCGAGGGTTGTCGCGAGAGAGGAGTTCGAGGGAGGGCTGGAGGATGTGAGGGATGCGGAGAGACGGACCAGTTCGACGAGAGCGGCGCGGTCGTCGCCTTCAGGTACGAGGAAGTCGGGCCAGCCTTCGAAGAGGAGGTGGCGGACTTCGCGTTCTTGTTTAGGATGGTCTTCGAATCGCAATTTCATTCGTCTGATCTCGGACCGTGAAGGTGCGTGTCGCTCCACGCTGACGAGCTCGACTGTGCCCTTGAACAACTCCTCGGATCCGTTCTGCGCCACCGCCTCTTCTTCACTCGCTTTCACTGGGAGATGTAGCGGACTGTCCTCCTCGTTCGATGGATAGTATTGGAAACACTTCTCTTTCCCGGATTCGTGGGTCTGCGTCAACATCACGACCACCGCGGGATCCTGCGACTCCTCCACCAGCATGCGGTAGAAATGTGCGACGCTCGTGGCTTTCGGTCCTTGTGTTGCGATGTACCGTCTTTTGCCTAGCGAGATGGGAGAAGCGTTGATGTAGTCGTTATCGTTGGAGGACGCCACGCGGAGCTTGACGCGGTTGGCGGCGAATGGTTCGACGTTGAGGTAGCGGTTGCGGGCGGAGATTTGGGTGCCCGTGAGGCGTGCGAAGGGAGAGGGTTCGGAGGCGGAGGCATCGGTGGGATTGGAAGTGCCATGCGCGAGACGGTTGCGCTGTTGCCATTCGAGGTCGACGAACTTGGAGTGGAGGTCTGGAAGGGAGAGAGAAGTCAGCTGAGAATCTGGGCGTGGTAGTCAGTATGAATGACGGACCAGTCTTCGACTGCTTCAGGAAGGCTGGCAGCGGAGGTTGATTGTTAGCCATGGTTCGAGAATGTGCAGTGCGAGTGGAGGAGATGGCTCGGTGGCATGCAGCAGGCAGGGCGGCGGTGGCGGTGGCGGTGTTCGATGGTTGTTTCCGTAGGAGGGAGGAGAGAATGAGGGCGGAGGTTCTAGAGGTGGCCGTGGTGGGTATTTGTTCTCCAGAAATTCGATCTTGCTTCCTTCACACTCAACTCTAGGAGAAGTGGAAGAATATCACCCCGCGAGACTGATGGATGCTCCGGTGGGTGGGAGGGAGAGAGTCTCCTCGAGTGAATGCTGCTATCGACGGGTGAAGACGAAGTAGTTCTTTCTACCTCAGTTGGTTCGATGAGAAGAAAAGAAGATTGTCTCCTACCTTGTTGACTTTGTTCACTTACATTTCGTCGTTTTATTTAGCTCCCTCCCAATCAAATGACGCCGACGACTTCTCCCAGATCTGAAAGCACGACGTGAGCGACGGAGCGTGCCCCTCATCACACACACGTGACACGCGATATCCGGTGGACCCTGCTTGCCTTTATCCGCGCGCTTGGGTCGGGTCGGGTCGGGGACTCGGGGTCGGCTTCGAGGTGCTCGTGCGCCGTGCGGGAGATGTCGTTGACGATGATCAGTGAGATCCTCGACTTCTCATGTTCGTCTCATCTTCTACATATCATTGATACAGCCTTTCTTGTTCCAGTTTGACGGCCGCATTCCACATCACACACTCACTGTAGCCGAAATGCCAACATGACCAAATCCGCTCAGTGGTCACCACAAGTTCCTTCACTCCTAAACCCCCACATCCACCTTCACAACCACCGCGATGCTCCCCCAACTCATCCTCGCCCTACTAGAAGCATGGATGATCCGAAAACTCCTCCGCACACCAGGCTTCCACCGCATCGCCCACCGCGTCGCCAAAATCGTCCATCGAGCACAACACGGCACTCCCGCCGACGAACTAGGCGGCACGAAACTCGACTCGCCCGAAGGAGGCAACTCACCCGGCTTCATCAAGCACTTCGTCGAAGAGATTCGAGGGCAATTAGGAGCCGCGGAGAAAGAGGAGATGAAGCAAGTGGCGAGTCAGGCGAGAGTCGAGGCGAGACGGCAGGGATTGAGTGAAGTCGAGGTGGAGGAGAATGCGGAGGTGGCGTGGAGGAAGGCGGAGCAGAGATTCAAGAGATTGAGGGAGGAGAAGGAAGGGAAGAGGGTGGTCAGTGAGAGCAGTGCAGGTCAAGATGCCGACACGGCGTGGAGAGAAACGAGCAAGACGTCGGGCAAGGGAGAGGCAAGAGGGAACGGAGGGTTTTTGGACGAGTACATGGCGGCGTTGAGGGAGCAGGTCCGGCAGAATAAGAAGGGTGGTTGAAGAAAGCACCGACACCCACAAGTCGCGGGTCTTGAGCCAGCATCAGCGAGCCGCATTTCACAGGATCTGTCGCAACACGTCGCAACGATGGAACCAGAATTCACGGAGAAAGCGTATTCGAATCAATTCGCTCGTTGAAGCTAGAATGACGGTCAGCCGCCTGCATGGACGAAAATCCAAGCCTCCGTACCCAACGACTGGCCAGACGGACCAACATGCAACTATGCAAGCCTTTGCTCTTCGTTGTCCCGACTCATGCAGAACTCAGGGCGATGCGTACTTCAGTCAAGCACCTCATCCTGCCACGCTCACATCCCTCAATTCCACGCCAAAATCTTCATCGACTCCCTCAAGCTGCCGATCTCCTTGGTCAGAAGAGCTCTCGATCTCCGAACCGCAGGGGCCTCTCCAGCGATCTCCTCCAAGGCGGCCGCAGACAATTGGCTCACCCAAACTGGGGAGAACAGCGCAAGCGGACTGGTGTCACAGTGGAGGAGGTAGTGGCTGGTGGACTGCTTGCAAATGCTGTCCACGAACGTCTTGCGGCTGACCTTGTAGTACGACTTGAGGATGTCGTGGATGTCATGAATGACGTGGTCCTCGTTGGACATGTTGTTGATGGGAGCTGTTGCGGTGTCAAGCTTGATGACTTCTCCGTAACCTTGGGTCGTGAAAGCTTTCCGCTTCATCCCGGCCACGACCTTGCTGTGACGACTCTTCTGAAGATTGTCGTTGAAGTAGTGGTTGAGGGTTATTGGGGTATCGCAGCTCTCGACTTTCAGGAGGAAGTTGGCGTTCTCCATGGCATTGTGATAGCACTTGGTCAAATCTTCGGCAAGGGTACTGATGACCGCGGTGCGGATCTCTTTGTCGTTACAGACGACCTTCAAGGCTCCGAGGATGAATCTGTGCACCATCACGATGATGTCGCTAAGGAAGCCCTTGGTGATGTCCGCCCACTTTTGCGACTGTTTCTTCATCGCGGTTGCAAGAATGGTTGCATTGAAGGTGCCTAGCTCGAAACCACGATTACCTCGGAAGACGCGGCTCAGCCAGTCTTCCATGCCTTCAGTCAGTGGGCAGCAAAGGTCAAGCTGAGGATGCAAGATCTCGATCAGCTCCTCGACGTCGTCTTCCTCTCGCACTGTAAAAGTAGCCGGCTTGATTGGTGTGACTGCAGGGTTGGCTGGCGTGGCTTCCTGTTCCTTGTCCGACATGATCACGTAGACGTCGTCTTCCTCTCGCACTGTAAAAGTAGCCGGCTTGATTGGTGTGACTGCAGGGTTGGCTGGCGTGGCTTCCTGTTCCTTGTCCGACATGAACACGTACTCATGGCCGAGCTTGTCCATGTCGTCGGAGAACGTCTTCATGCGAGCCATCACCGCGGGAGCAATGCGAAGGTTGGGGTCGTCGTTGAAGACGTCGTCGGCACCGTAGTTGGCGCTGAGCGCTAAAGAGGCGATGCGCTGGAATTGGGCCGCCATCTTGGTCAAATACGCCATCTGCTCCATGGTACCTCTGCGCTCGGGACCGAGATGGTCAAGTCGCTTTTGACGCACGCTCAAGCGGTTCTTGATCTCTGCTTTCACCTGAAAGAACCGTTAGCACTGTCGGACGTTCTCAGCGCAAGGCGATTCACCTTCGGAAACTCTCTCTTGACCAACGACGAGATGACATCCTTGAGTCGGATGCGCAAAGTGTCGACACCGACTTTGTCATCGTCTAAGTCAGACCATGGCGCTCTGTTGCGGAAGAATTCCTTCTCCAGAGTGTTGCGATCCAAGTCCTTTTCAGTCATCTCTTTCTGTCCTGGGTTGCGGATCATGTGCCAGCCCAACTGCATCACCCGCGCTCGACCCTCGATAAGGTCGACGACCCGGCCTTCAGCACCTCGATCGACCAGATCTGGTTTGGTAAGCACTCCCAGTGTACGATCTCCCTCAGGATCAGCTTCCGTGGCTAGCTCCAGAATCTCCTGTGTGGCGACATCGACATTTGCAGGAATAACGGTGAGGATGACAGAGCGAGGATTGTTCATGTATCCGTGCACCATGTTCCTCACCAGCGCGATGTCCGCCTTGGTTGTCACTCCTTCAGTCGTCGACTTGAAGATGCCAGGCACATCGATGACACTCAGATGTTCTTGCTCGGGTCCTGAGATCACCAACCGCAGCACGTCGTTCGAGAAAGTTGGTCTCTTCACTCCATCATCATTGTCATCATCGCCGCCAGGAGCCGCCAGTCCCATCTCAATGTGGACCTGCGCGCACATGTGTCAGCTCATCGATGATCTTCTCACACGTCAGTCCGCGAAACCCACCTCCTTCATGATCTTGACAAACACTTCCGAGTCCAACTCTTCCTCCACCTTCCTACCCCAGGCCTTGACTCTATCCACATGCTGTGGATCCGCATCCTTGTCCGGGATGATTGAGACCTCGATCTCTTCGACCCTCGCGCGGCGGAACACAATCTGCGTGGCGAAGCGAGTACACAAACCACTGTCGCGGGGCAACGGCTTGCGAATCAGACCTTCGAGGACGCTCGATTTGCCGGATGACTGGTCGCCAACGACGACAATCTGAGGGAGGTCGACAGAGTCACCCACACCGCAGGCGAACAGTTTGTCGATTTTGTCGAGCATCAGTGGATCCGCGAGAGCGGTCGTGCTGGTGGGTGCCATGATGTTTCTCGGGCTGATTTTGAACTGGTGTTGAGGTGGTGGTGAGGTGGTAGGATGAGAAGAGAAGTTCTCTCCATTTTGGAGGGTGTTGGACAAGACCTGCGTTTGCTGCCGGCTCGGAAGTCCGTGCATGTTTCGCGCTCATTCACTTCGTTTGCGAGGCAAACGCAATTGCCAAGCTTTCTTGAAACTTCATGATCAAGGGAGTCTTGCATCGCGCCGCTCGGGCCAAGCAACGGAAAGCAAGCAATGGAAAGTGCTGGTGGACCTGGAGTATGACAGGGCTCTTGGAAAGACGAGAGAAGGGAAATCGGGGCCTGTCACATGTGAATTCACTACTGTGAACTAGCTCATGCGGAGACCATGACAAGGTCATCGCAAGAGACCACAGATCGGTACGAGCTCACTTTCTCACATCAGATCAAGCACTTTGTCATTCAACCAATCCCTATCTCAGTCTTCACTCACTCCAACAGCTTCCCCTTCCCCTTAAAGTTCTCATCCAACTCATACACAATCGGCACACCCGTCGGAATCTCCACGCCCGAAATATCCTCATCACTAACCCCCTCCAACTCCTTCATCAACGCCCTCAAACTATTCCCATGCGCCGCAATCAACACCGTCTTCCCCTTCCTCAACTCCTCCACAATCTCCTCCTCCCAATACGGACGCACCCTCACGAGCACATCCTTCAAACACTCCGTCGCCGGCACTTCAACACCTTGCGAAGCATACCTCCCATCCTCATCCTCCGACTTACGATACTCCTCACTCGTAGGAGGAGGCCGGACATCATACGACCGACGCCAAATGTGGACTTGTTCCTCCCCCTCTCTCCTCGCCGCTTCCGCTTTATCGAGACCCTGCAGACCACCATAATGTCGTTCGTTGAGGGTCCAAGTTCTCTTGACGGGGATCCAGAGACGGTCGGCGGCGTCGAGGGCGAGGTTGGCGGTCACGATGGCGCGGCGGAGGAGGGAGGTGTAGAGCAGGTCGGGGAGGTGATTGTGTTGTTTGAGGAGTTGGCCTGCGTGGGTGGCTTCGTGGATTCCTTGGTCGTTGAGGGGGACGTCGACCCAGCCTGTGAAGAGGTTTTGGGAGTTCCAGGTGGAGCGGCCGTGGCGGAGGATTATGAGTTTGTAGGGGGCTGGCATTGTTGATGATGGGGGAGTGGGTTGATCTCTGTGGGATTGGGATGAAGGAGTTCGATGCCTGGTCGATGGCAGTGTGGAGATGTTGGGTTTCCTTCCGGTTCTTTGAGGTGTTGAGCACTCCGGTGGTAGAACTATTGAAGCGGACGTGGAAATGCCGCATGAGGTGAGATCAAGTAGGACTACCTTGATGGACGCATCTTCCATGACCGTGGTGGACAAGCACCAGGATGGTCTGTCGGCTCGCCACAAAGAAATTGAAACTGATGTTCAATGCAACGAGCAGTCTCGCTATGTTTAAGATCTCGGTCAGCTTCAACATCTCAGTCAGCTTTGGTGGACACGGAAGGCTGACAATCTCAAAGCTCTCAACTTCCAGTCTATACAGCGTATCAAGGCCGTTCACTTCATTCCATTCCCTTCCGATATGTCGCTCTCACTGTGGTCATCAATCGTCACTTTCTCGTCCCATCACTTCCTTCTCCTTCATCCTCATCCCACTCATCTTCATCGTCACTCTTCTGCAACGCAAAGACTTCCTCCTCACTGATACTACTTCTCGATGTCCTATCGACCGCATCATGACCATCGCCACCTTCGTGCTGATGCAATTTGATACTCCTGAATATCACCCACAGCCCAACATCGTATGTGAGCCGAAACGCACCACCGGCTACGAACGCCACCCAGAATCTGTTGCCACCGGCCAGGAATCCAGTCACCATGGGCCCACTCGTCGCCGCCAAGGTCCTCAACATGCTCGTGATGCCCATGACCGCCGTCCTCTCCTCGGGCCTGACTACAGCCGCAATGAGCGCCGCTCGAGGAGCTTGGTCCATGTTGTTCAGGCCTGCGCGGACGAACAATAGGATGACCGCCATCCAGAAGTAGTTCGGTATTGGGAACAGTAATACTGCCGCGGAGGACGGAATGTGCGTGAAGACCATAGTGTTGACGAGGCCAATGTTGCGAGCCATGGGACCGGCGAATATGCCGCCGATTGCGGTGAGGAAGTAGGCGACTGATGTGACGTCTCCGAGGGTGGACTTGGAAGGGTGAAATTTTCCGTCGATGTAGTAATTCGTAAGGGAGTAAGGCACCATGCCGTCGGCGAGAGAGTCGATGGCGAGCAGGATCCAGAGCTTGTAGACAATTCTGAGGGTTGGTGTTGAGATGGGACCCATCCAGCGGGCAATCCAGGCACGAGGGCCGGTGGAAGCGGTTGATAGGAGAGCGGCTGGCTCGGAGAAGGGAATCTGTTGGTTCGAGTTCGGACGAACCTCGAGCTCGGCTTCGTCGTCGTCTTGCTCATCATTCTGCGCAACCTGGGAGTACTTGTCTGATGCTAGACCACTATCGACTTCGCAGTCTTTGGTGAGAAGTAAGACTAGGCCGGCATTGACGAGACCCATGACCGCATAAATCCAGAAGAGAGAATGATAAGCTGCCGCGAGAGTCATGTCTCTACTCCGCAGGTATTCGATGATCCTCCCACTCATCTCACTCCCGATAGAAGAACCAAAGGCGGATATCGTGACATACCAAGCGAGCACATCAGATCTTGTCGTTGGCGTGGTGAGCTGTGACAGCATGGATTCCTCGATCGTTCGAAATGGTCCAAAGTCTCCTCCCGTAGCACTTACAACTCCTATTACCGCCGCGAAGAGCAGGACCCAGAAGTTCTCGAATAAGGCGAAGATGATGCCGGTCATAACCATGAGAAATGAGCCGCCAAAGAGGATCTTGCGCCGACCCATGCGGTCGGCGATGAGAGTGAGGAAGGTGCCGAGGAAGACATCGCCGAGAAGAGTCAATGTCTGTTGGTGACAAGAGTCAGTTTGAGACGTGAGGCGAGGACACACGGACATGTACGACTTCAATGTCAACGCTGACTCACCATGAACAGACCAATCCGATAGTCTGAATAGTTCAACTCGGCGAAGAACAAGGCTATTATAATCGAGTCAGGCTCTTCCCTTCGTTCTGGTCCAGAGACTCCTGGCTCCTCTCCTTACCTAGAATCAGCTGGTTAGTGCCATACGCAAACATGCGCAAGGCACGTGATAGGATGATCAGATAGGCATTCCGGCCAGTACTGGCGATAGAATCGACTCCGAACTCATGATAGAACCAGACCAAGGGACGTGCGATCAGCGCCATGAGATCAGTCTATTGGCATGCCAAGTCTCGTCTGCGTGACGCTTTTGTCGTATGAGGGAGGTTATTGTTGTTGGAGGCTCCATGGCGGTGGAGCCTGAGAAGGACCTTTGAGGGGTGTCGTCGGTGTCCATCGGCCGAAGGATGCATCTGCGTGGAGGGTATGCCGGTCCGATACCGGCGGTCGATGTGTGCGATACGAGTGTCTACATGGTGTACATGAGTGGTGGTATGCCCATGGCATGCATAGCTCTTTTTTCTTCGTAGACTTGCCTTATACCCGCGCCTCTCTGATCATGGCACCACCGACCAAGGCGAACAAGACGAGAATTGAAGTCATAAGCCCTCGACGGACAAGGAAAATTCGATGAGATAATAACATTGACCACGACTGCTGCACTCCACAGTTCTCCGCAAAATCGCACGTGCTCGCCTCGCAATGTGCCAACCTTGTCTTTTATCTAGACTATCCATGCTCCAACGTGGATACCCAACCCGCGTGGAGTGGATGCCCATGGGGAAAACCAGGATCGGATCGCCTCTTGGAAATCCTGACATGGTCACCCCTCTCCCACCATCCAAGACTCACATCGGGCCTTCTTCAAACCGCAGCAGTGTTATTACATCTCTCAGGACTGCTCTGCGCAGATCGCCATGCCAGGCAGTAATAACACACAGCGACCGCTTCATCTGCCGCCATCCTTGGACACGGGCGCTGGTAATCCGCAGAACGCGCATAGAACTACCCCACCGCCGCGCTTATTCCGAAGGATCCGAACGACATGCTACAGTCTATAGCTATTCCGCCCGGGTTAGCTTATCCCGAGCGATTTCTCCCGACCTTGGCACAAGATGTGGCGGTCTTGGAGTGGGAACGTATAACATTGCGCCTTCACCGATGATCACGCTATCTTCTAGGCTCCTTCCATGGCGTATTCTAGTCAGGTCGGGATCACCAAGACTCTCACCTGGAAACCTTGTGATGGCATAATATATAAGCTGACTGTATGAGCTTCTTACGCAGGCCCAGGATGAGTCAAGGGATTGAGAGCACTCTCCCGCAGCACACGATACATTGACAGCGTCGCTTCGGCGGCGAAATGACTCCGCCCTGTCTGGATCTGCCGCTTGGGAGGTACCTCCAGCATGAAGGTAAGCAGCAGCCACATCTCAGGTGAATATACTGGCACACAGAGTCCTGGGTGCCAACGAAAGGATATGACTACTACCCAATGGCTACCTCCTGTGATTCGCTGTATGCACGCACGGAGTGCCAAGGGAACCTTAGTCTAGGTATGTTCTAGGTTCCTGGCCTGGGCAGTAAATGCCACACGTTTTGATGCGAACCGGTCCATCATCATCGCGTACGAACAACGGCTGGACTGTCGCTGTCTGGCCATGCACGATTCCATCCGACTTTCAAGCGCAGCTTCGGACGGCCAAAGGTCTGGGCCATAAACCGGACAAAACACCGGTCTCTGTTCGACGGCGCGCTGTACAAGGATGTTCTACCGCTTAGTAAAGCCTGCTTCTTGACGTCTGGAGAGACTGCGCGGATCTCAGGCTAGACATCTTCTCCGGAGATCAATCTTCCCAAGACTCCTCCAAGACTCCCACTTCCCGGCGGTTCCCTCGACCCCCTGGGATTTGCTTGGTGCCAGGCTCTGGATCACGCCTTCAGCGCCACGGGCAGTGCAATCTCACCCGGACAAGCCGGTCAGCCCTACCCCCCAAGAGCACTACTGTATCTTTGCTGTCTGGGCGAAGGATCCCGCGTCTTGGACCTCACACTTACTCCATGCGAGAACATGGGTTGAATGTAAATTCCCTGGGGTTGAGATAATAAACCGGACGTCTGGGGTTGTGGGGTTCTGTAACCGCCGTGACCCGTGGAGCAAGGTGAGCGGACGCTGATGTATAAAGGGCGTTCCCCGGCGAGCCTCAGGTAAGTCCAAGCAGGAGCAACACATCTCACTCCACAGCTCTGCCACTCTTCGGCATTTTTTGCTCCCTTGAACTCTTCATCCCCTCCCTACTGTCTTCGCGACACCACCCTCCACCATGGCGACCAACAACAAGGACAACGAGAAGATCGTCGTCTCACATCAAGAGACCATCACACCCAGCGCGAAGATGGACTACGATTACCCCGTCAAGGATGTCGAAGGCGAGAAAGATGTCGACTACTCTGGCGCTCATAAGAAGACGGATCCTGCCGAGATCGCCCTGGTCAAGAAGTTGGACTGGTACATCATGCCAACGTTATGGATTATGTACTGGTAAGTCGTTTCAGACCACAAGGCCTGCGGCGGTCCATGACTGTCTCAAGTTTCCCAGGTCTTTGATTGATGTCCTCTGATCATCGCTAACTGTTGGGATGTTCAGGCTCAACTATCTTGATCGAAACGCCATCGCACTCGCCAAGATCGGTTCCATCATGGAGGATACCGGCATCTCCGACGTGCAATACCAGACCTGCGTGTCCATTCTCTTCGTCGGCTACATTCTTGGCCAGATTCCCTCGAACATGCTCATCACACGTCTTCGCCCATCCATCTACATGTCCTCCTGCATGGGTCTCTGGGCCATTGTATCCGGTCTTACTGCCCTCGCCAACGACTTCAAGGGCCTCTTCCTCACTCGATTCTTCCTGGGTCTCGTTGAAGCGCCATACTATCCCGGCGCGCTTTACATTCTCGGAATCTTCTACACTCGCAAGGAGATCGCCACTCGCATCTCAATTCTCTACACCGGTAACATCCTCGCCACCGCCTTCGCGGGCCTGATCGCCATCGGCATTTTCGAACTCGACGGTGCTGCCGGACTCAGCGAATGGCGATGGCTCTTCATCATCCAGGGAATCGCGACCCTCGTCGTGGCCATTGGCGCTGGCTTCGTGCTTCCCGACGACCCACTCACGACTCGCTGGCTGACGCCCGAGGAACGCCTGCTCGCCAACGGCCGCATCACCAGCGATACAGTCGGTGCCAGCGCCGGCACTTCCTCCTGGGTCGGACTCAAAGCGGCCGCCGCAGACCCCAAGCTCTGGCTCTTCGCCGCCATGCAACACATGCACTTGGCCGCCAATGGCTTCAAGAACTTCTTCCCGACCGCCGTCAATTCGCTGGGTTTCGCGGATCGCAAAGTCACTCTCGCTCTCACTTGCCCTCCCTACCTCATCGCCGGAATCCTCTCCATCTACTGGTCCTGGCAATCGGGACGCTACAACGAACGCACCTGGCACATCACCTCCGCCAAGGCGCTCGCTGTGATCGGATTCGTCCTCGCCGGCACATTGTCCAACGTCGGCGGGCGTTACTTCTCCATGTGTGTCTTCGCCATCGGGACATACGCCGTCAATTCCATCGTCCTCGGCTGGGTATCGGCGACGTGCGGTCAGACGAAAGAGAAGAAGGCGTCGTCTTTGGCCATTGTCAATACCATCGCCAACGTTTCTTTCATTTGGACTCCGTACTTGTGGCCGGACAGTGATGAGCCCAATTACCCGATTGCCATGGGTTCCAGCGCGGGGTTCTCCGTGGTCACGGCGGGTCTTGCGTGGGTGATGAAGTTCTGGTTGATGCGCATCAACCGGAGGATGCGGCAGAGCGAGGATGAGAGGACGTTGGCGTACGCTTACTAGATGGCACTGCGCGAGTCTGCATGAACTTGTTTATAGAATGATGATCGAGGGACTTGATGAGAACCTCTCTGTGACGAATTCTCAGCATGAAAACTCAAATCCATTTGATTGTGATGTGCAGATGCGCTTGTTTGTTGCACGTGTCATCAATGTACTTCTGGTATGCCCCTGCACATGTCCTCACGTCTTTTGCCGCCTTGCCTCCTCCAAAAGCCGTGTACTCAAGCACACCGCCCATCCTCCACGTCCTTCTCGAGCCGATCGGCGAGACAAGAAAAAAATTTCGACCATCCCGAGCATACTCATATATCGTCGCATCTTCTTCCGCTTGCAACCGCTCATCCAAGCCAGCTACTGCGGTGTATTCAAGACCCTCGACGCCTTCTCCCCCAAAGCCTTCACCATCGACTTCACCATCGACTTCAGCGTTGGAAGCCATACGCCCCCTCCGGACACAAATATGCGAAGGACCTTCGCGTTCTCCAAAAGTTCACAAGCCGTCCACGACGAAGTCTGGTGCGTCCCACTTCATTGGCGGAGAGGAGAAAGCCTGATACCCTCCTCCATCTTGCGGCTTCTTGTGTGCATGGAGCCGTGCTGCTAGGCAGGGTAGTCATGAGGTCCCGCGGGAAAAGGAGCTCGACTCTGGCCATGGTAGATGTTCTTTGCGGATTGTAGAGCAGTGTCGGCGGTGAGGGGTGTCTTGTTGAGAGCGAAGAGTATGATCGCGCAGAACGAAGGCTGGTGGAGGAATCTTGTGGATCAAGAAGAGAAACAGGGGCAGAGATTGGAGGTCGGAAGTTGAGTCTTCTCGCAAATGTCAACAATGTGATGAAATTTCTGCGACAACATCAGTGAAACGGGCCACCGGCTCCGGATCCTGATGGCTTGCCGAATATAAGAGCAAGTCTCTCGGCGTGAAGAGACTATCGACCCCGAGGTCCCTAAGCATGCCTACTAGTCCCTGAGCATGTGTACAGCAAAATGAGCGCGTCGGAGTGGACACCCCAGCAGCCTGTCTTCAAAGTCGATAGCCTGGTCCTCATAATGCGAGCCAATCCGAGGCTGGACATGTCCCCCATGTGTCTGCAATGGGGTGTCTACTTCACACGCTGTAGTCGGAGACTAGATGGAGACCTCTCTTTGACGAATTTACTAGCATTGCGAATCAAAAATGTCCATTGCCATTATTCGTTCCTCGTCTGCCGTGTCAATGTACTCCGTGGTGAAACAATTCCAACCTCCCAGAAAGCCTTCCCGAAAGCCCGCCGATCCTCTCCAAGAGTCATTTTGAACAGCGAAGTGAAGACTCGTCTGATCAGATTCTCACCTAAATCCACCCTACTCCTCCAAGCCATCAACGAACCAAAGCCAACTGCACACCGTCCACATAGTCCTCCGTCCTCCACTCCTCGAGCATCTGCTCAAACCCTCCCAAACCCCTCGCCGGCGCAACGCTGAACACATCCCCAACATCCCCACCTCCTCGACGCTTCCCGAGCGCCGTCATCATCGGCGCCAATGCCTCCGCCAACTCGTGCACTTGAAAAGCACTCCTTACCGACCTCCCGAACTCGAGGCTCAGCAACCCTTTCGCCTTGCTCAACAACTTCAACGACTCCACGATCGGCCAGGGGGAAGCGATGATCTCGATCTTGATGTGGCGGAGGTACGCGACGCTGTGTCCGATCTGCGTCAAGAAGACTTCCGCGTCCGAGCCCGTCTGCAGGCTGAAGGAGTTGGCGTAGAGCATGGGGATGGCTTCGTTGGAGATCTGGTGGCATGTGCGGAGAAGGCTGACGGTGGGGACGGCGGTTTGCTTGGAACGGAGTTGTTTTACGGCGAGGTGTCGGTTTTCGTCGACGATGTTTGCTAGGCGGATCTTGGTTGGGCTGGTGAGGAGGTGGTTGTAGATTCGGTTGCGGAGTTCGGGAGCTAAGTCGAAGAATGAAGTGCGGTTGGTTGAGCGTTGAGCAGCGATGTTTTGTCGTAGCTTGGGCTTGGTTGTGATGGTGGAGGTGTGTTGGGTTTGTCGGTAGTAGCGGCCGCGAGCGATCGTGGGCGTCTGAGTCTTGGCCATTGCTGTTTGGGTGAGTGACTGTTGTACGAGTCTGGTCTTGGAGATGAGGGAGTATTGGAGTGCTTCGTGGAAGGCCTGTTTTGTGGATGCGAGAGTGATGTGATGTGTGTGGTTGGAGGAGAAGAGAGAGATAGAGGGTAAGCTGCAGAAGCAGAAGTTGGAGAACAGAAACGACTGAATAGATGAAAAGCCATGTATTGTGCTTTTCTGGATACACGCCGACAATACGAAGTTTTCGCTGGTGAAGGTGGCTGGGACAATCGGTAGGAAGCGCAAGTGACGTTACACATGGGCTAGCTTCTGCTAGGGCTTCTCATAGGCTGCATGGTTTCTGACAATAGGAGAAGACGGCTGGAGGACAAGTCTGTCGTTACCATGAGTCGAGTGAGTACGCTTCGACTTCACTGAGCTCTCGTGATATGAAGGCGTCAACATGAAGCGTCGGTGTCTCAACTGACCGCATCCTTCCTCGATAGGGCTAGTGAATTTTTAGCGTGAGAAAGCTTGGCTTGCATGTGACAGTCGTTTTTGAAAGCGCGACGACCTCACACCGAAATATTAATACCGACGTAACAGCCAACTGAGAGCGCGCATTACTGGAGGCCTGATGGACTTCCAACATAGACGGGTCCTTGCGGCATTCACAGGGCATAATATCTTTTCGGGTTGAAGAATTGATGTCTCTTGTTGGCCACAGTCGGTTATGCGGCGAATAGGCCTCGCTTTGAGTATGAGTCGCACTGTCTTCCTGGTATTGTTAAATATGTCGGATGCTGTTATGTTGATGTTGGTGTTGGTGTTGTTGGTGTTGTAGCTTCTGGTTTTTGACACGTCTTACTCTGTTCTATCATCCAGTCTACCCTTCCGTGAACTAGGCTCTCTATGCGTCAGTCGGTCAATGCAGCGGACACGGCTCACCTTGCGTAGACTGCCATCTCTCGCCCACCGTCTAAAAATGTCGTAACGTCATCTCTTCTATTCACATGATATACACATGCCATAAATGTCCAAACATCGTCATCATCCACCCCTCCCAAGATCCCCTCCCCTCACCTCCCCTGAAACCTCGGCTTCCTCTTCTCCCCAAACGCCGTCAACGCCTCCAACCGATCCTTCGTCGGAATCACCCTCTCATACGCCCGATTCTCACTCCCCTCACCCTCCCTCCACCCACTAACCGCCTCCTGCGCCGCCCGAATTGCAATGGGACCCCCCTCACAGATAATCTTCGCCATACTCGTCGCTTCGTCCAACACCCTTCCCCTCGCCATCGCCAACTCCCCCTCCCCAATTTGCACCAACCGATCCGCCAATCCGATGAAATACGCCTCTTCCCCACTCACCCTCCGTCCCGTGAGGATCAAGTCCCGCGCGCGGTTCTCCCCGATCAAGGCGGGGAGACGGTGGGTGCCGCCTCCGCCGGGGATGATGGCCAGGCGGGTTTCGGGCAGACCGATGGAGGCGGTGGAGGCGAGGACGCGGAAGTTGGTGCAGAGGGCGAGTTCGAGGCCGCCGCCGAAGGCGATGGAGGCGATGGCGGAGATGGTGGGGATGGGGAGGGTGGAGAGGCGGGTGAAGGTGTGGCGGAGGGTTTTGAGGAAGGCGCGGGTGCTGGAGGGAGGAGGGTTGAGGGTTAGCTTGGGATGGATAGGAGGGGAGGGAGGGGTCTTACTCCTCTTCGGTAAAGGTGAGTCGCTCTTTGAGGTCGGCTCCGGCGCAAAAGGCGTCGTCGCTTTCGGATGTGAGGATGAGAGCGCGGGTGCTGGACTTGTCGGCTTGGGCGTGGAGTTGCTCGACGACGGCGTTCAGCTCGCCGAGGAGTTGGGTGGAAATGGCATTGCGGGCTCGTGGGCGGTTGAGGGAGAGGAGGGTGATTTCGCCGGTGTGAGGAGCGGGGATGCTGCTAATGCGGATGGTGGAGGAGAGGGAACCGCTGCTGTAGTTGGCGGTGGACACGATGAGCTTCGTCGATTGTTGGTGGCGGGAGAGGGTACGCCGTGTGGCGTGTTGGGCGAGGGCGAACATTGAATTGTTGGAGGGGAGTGAGGTCGTATATGGAGTGGAATGGAATGGAGTGGACTGGCACACCTCATACGCGGTGAAGCTCTCTCAGCGTGGTGGGAGGGACGTGAAGCCTCGGCATGTCCATTTGACTCAATTCAAGCTTTACTGGCATTTGATAGCTTTTGACGGTATGGATTGTGAAAGCCTTAATCAATGTATTTGTTTAATGATCAATATCCAATCAGCCCCATCAATTCTCCACGGGACCACCACAGCATTTCTTCCTTCCCACAAGAGCAAACCACAAGGTCGTCGCACTGTCTGTCCCAGCAACAAAGGGCGACATCCCGTCATGGTCATGAATCTCTCTTCATCCAACCTCACCGCCACCATGCCTTCTGTCCGCTCCATGTCGCACTTTGCCCTCTCGGCCCTGGGCGTCGCGCAGAGCGTGTTGGGATTCACTCACAGTCCGCTCATTCGGCAGGAATCAGGGAGTGCTTCGGCGACGTGCTCGAATCCGCAATTGTCCTGTCAGAACAGCAGTGCTGTGGCGGATACGTGCTGCTTCAATTCTCCTGGAGGAGCCTTGTTGATGACGCAGTTTTGGGACACGGATCCTGCGACGGGCCCGGATGATAGCTGGACGATTCACGGTCTTTGGGTGGGTAGATATGGAATCGGTGATGATGATCTTTTGGGTTTACGCTGTGAGATGACTGACTGACTGATGATGATGATGATCTTCCAGCCCGACAACTGCGATGGCACCTACGAGGCCAACTGCGACGACCGACGGGCCTACAAAAACATCACCGACATTCTCAAGTCGTACGGCAAGACGGATCTTCTCCACTACATGAACACCTACTGGACCAGCAACTCCGGATCTGCCGAGTCGTAGGCATAACCCGCTCCGATACCTTTGTACTCTCACTAACAACATTCAGCTTCTGGGAACACGAATGGGCAAAGCACGGAACCTGCGTCTCCACCCTCGATCCCGAATGCTACACTTCCTACCAACCCACCGAAGAGGTCCCCGTCTTCTTCAACCGCACCGTCTCCCTCTTCAAATCCCTCCCATCCTACACCTGGCTTTCCGCCGCGGGAATCAACCCCTCATCCTCCAAAACATACACCCTCTCCGCCATCCAAAACGCCTTGTCCGCCAAATTCGACGGCCACGCACCGCACCCTACGTCGGCTGCCGCTCCGGCCAACTCGATGAACTATGGTACTTCTACAACGTCCGCGGCAGCCTTCAAACAGGAGACTTTGTCCCAACCGACAGCCTGACCAAATCCAACTGTCCCAGCACGGGAATCAAATATCTCCCAAAATCCAGCGGCAGTTCTCCAACCTCCACCGGCAGTTCCCCTCCCGGCAGCGATCCCACCTCCTCCCCAGGCAGCCCCTTCAGCGGCTCCGGCTACCTGAACGTCAACTCCGGCGGCTCCCAAAAAGGCTGCCTCATCTCCTCCGGAACGTGGTACACCAGTGGCACCTGCGCGACCATCACCGCGACCTCCTCCGGCGACGGCGTCACGCTCAAGTCGAGCAAGGGAACCTGTGGCATCGCATCCGGCGCTCTGACGTGTGGATCGGGGGTTTCGAGCACGGTCTTCACGGCGAGTGGGAGTACATTGCAGTACAGTGGTAGCACGTCGTTCTCGGCGGACTCGACGGCGAGTGGGAGTACGCAGGTGAAAGTCTACTCTGGTAGTGGACATTCCACGGCGTTGACGATTGAGTGGCAGGGTAAGTGATTTTTTTTTTTGGAATACTGCTAGGATACGATAGATACATTGAGGTTGGGAAAACAGGCACCTCGGATGATAGACCACGTACGGATCCTCCTACGTCCGAGTCGAATCGGTTACGATCGCTGGTGAGTGTGGGACTGGTGGGGACGGTGTTGTTGAGGGTGTTGTTTTGGCTATAGTGGATTAGACACCTCATATCACTGCCCTACTTCAGCGAGTCCTTCGTAAACGTTGCGACACATGTTGTCTCAATTCGCTTGGACGATTACTGCTATGAGCATATCACTCGGCCTGCCTCTCAGAGGGTTGATGCCTGGTTGATGCCAAGTCCATGAGGTCGATCAAGGCGTGATCGATTTTAGCTTGTGACGCCCGACCTCACCTCTACTACAACATCACTCCATGAACATCGACTAACTTACTTACACTCTTGCGAAGTGTTCTGACAATGATGTGGCCACGGTCGTATGCTTGGACAACATACGCAATATCTCTCATCCTCGCCCTCTCGTATACACGCATCCACGCATCTCAAGATGCACAGCAACCACTATTGTCCAAGACCCCACCACCCAACATCATCTTCATCCTGACCGACGACCAAGACCTCCACATGGACTCCCTATCATACATGCCATTCCTCAAGAAACACCTCACCGATCAAGGAACCTCCTTCACCCGCCACTACTGCACCGTCGCCCTCTGCTGCCCCTCTCGAGTCAGTCTCTGGACGGGCAAAGCAGCCCACAACACCAACGTGACCGACGTCAACCCTCCCCACGGCGGCTACCCCAAATTCCTCTCCCAGGGCTTCAACACCGCCTACCTCCCCATCTGGCTGCAATCCCTCTCCTACTCCACCTACTACGTCGGCAAACTCTTCAACGCCCAGACCGTAGACAACTACGCCTCTCCCGAACCCGCCGCCGGCTGGACCGGTTCGGAATTCCTCCTCGATCCATACACATACGAATACCTCAACGCGACCTTTACTCGTAACGGCGAGCCCCCACAATCCTACGAGGGACAATACACCACCGACCTCATCCGCGATAAATCCTTCGCCTTCCTCGATGATGCACTCGCAGAAAACAACCCCTTCTTCCTCACCATCGCCCCCACAGCCCCCCACTCCAACGTCCACCAACTCCAAGGCCTCATTCACGGCAACTTCTCCGAGAAATCCAACATCCAATCCCCACCCGTCCCCGCCGCCCGCCACGCCCACCTCTTCCCCGACGCCATCGTCCCGCGCACCCCCTCCTTCAACCCCTCCACCCCCCACTCCGTATCCTGGATCGCCTCCCTCCCCCATCAAAACGCGACCAACCTCGCCTTCAACGACCACTTCTACCGCTCCCGTCTCCGAGCCCTGCAATCCGTCGACGAACTCATCGCCGACCTCTTCGCCCGTCTCGAGCACGCCAACATCCTCGACGAAACCTACATCGTCTTCTCCACCGACAACGGCTACCACATCGGTCAACACCGTCTCCAACCGGGGAAACAATGCGCTTTTGAAGAGGACCTCACGGCGGAAACGCAGCATCACAGGACCGAACACGTCAACGTGGAAATGTGGGGCGTCATCATGTCCGAGGGGAAATACGGAAGCGTGCTGTACCCCAACCACACGTACAAGGCATTGAGAGTGGTGGGCGAGGGGTATAGTCTGTTGTACACGGTTTGGTGTAGTGGCGAGCATGAGCTGTACGATGTGTTGGTGAGTTGGTCTTGATCCTCTTCACTCCTTACTCCTACTCTCTCCATCGACTCCCTCTTCCATGG
>AFIY01000014.1:0-29027 GCA_000223825.2 Zymoseptoria passerinii SP63 | reverse complement strand
AAGTCTAGGCGGGATATTATAATGTCGTTACTACTACGAGCCGTGTCTAGTAGAGTCGTAGAAAGCCTAAATTAATTCGACTAGTTTACTACTCCGAATACCGATATCTAGTACGATCGAGCGATGTTTAAGGCTGTGGCAATAGTAGCTATACCCACGTATACGTCGCTTTTACCTATAAAGCTCTATCGTCGTAGCTACGTATATAGCGGACCGAGTACGCCGATAGTAATAGAGGAGGATATACTATAGAAGCTACGCTTTCGATCTGGACGTATAGGGCCACATAGTCCGATTCGCGCAAGCACACCGGCAACCGTGTGCTAAAGCGTGCCGCCGATGGTAGTCTTTGTACGAGAGTGCAGGCCAGTGACCAGCTGTACAGCGCCGGTAATGCTGATCCTCAGTAATTGCGAGGAACGTAGATAACATTTCCACTTTTTGTCGGCGAGGTAGCAGACTTCGCCTTATGCAGTGCGAGACTAGCATGCGGATGCGCATGATCGCGGGTGTTCAGGTGTGGCGTTGTGTGCGACAGATTGGATTGCTATTCATGTCGAGTGGATGGCGGTTGAATTGTTTACTTCTTCAATCCATTCCTGGAATTTAACAAGACTTATGCGTAAGACTTCTACTAGCGCCCTCGACGCCTGGCATCACAGGACCAAAAGCCTCACCAGTGCCCGGAACAATGTTTCCAAATAACTCCTCGACGATGTTACACTCCGATTTTCTTCCGTTCCTCAGCTTAACCAAAGGACTACGGTCTGAACTTGAGCTTGCCTTCAAAATCGTGTCGGTGGCCCGCTCGTTATGACTGCTACACTCGTCTGCAAAGTTCCGCTCGGATGGAGAACAGGTCCTGTATTCGGGTCTCCTTTGGCAACTTTACGAGAAATCCTTGACGGTAGTAGCGGCGGGTCTGGAAGTAAAGGTCAATCCGATAGAAGAGCCGGAAAGTCCGGTTAGCGAGCTTCGTGTCTTGGTAGATCTGTCGGTCGAGATAAAAGACTTGGGAATTCTTCATGTGTTGTCATGTCGAGCGCCGAGGCGAGGCCCACGGCCTGCCGCCCGGTGGCTGCATTTCGACGTCCGCGCTGCTGTGAGGATGGGTATGGCCATGGAGGTCGGATCCGCAGCGGAGTTATGGACTTGAGGGCCGGTAGGTGATGCCGGCTCTGCTGGGTAGTTTCAGCGCTAGAGGTTGAGGCACCTGCGAAGGCTGGTGAAGACGTTGTTGTCGATAAGAGTGGTCTCGGCAGTGATGAGGAAAACAAGAAGAGCGTGAAGAGGAAGCTGGACCTACTACCTTGGTCGCGGAGCATGTCTTCGTCGCAGAGCAATACAGCGGTCAGTAATCCGACGACCAGCAGTCGTTGTTAGAAATCTAGTACGTCTGTCCGTTTGGGTGTGCGAAACATCGGTCGCAGCCCGTCCCGACTCGTCCACCCTCTCTCTCGTCATCATCATCATCCGGACTTACTAGTCAGAGGACATCACGCAGCCTTGGGTTCAACCGCAGTAACTTCTCACCTTACGCTTCGCCCTCCGCTTTGCTTTCCGTAGTTGGAGAGTTGGGTGTATCTTTCCTCTCGAGCAGAAGAGCGGACCTGCTTGACGGTACCACTGGGGCCATAACGGTGCGAAATCCGCACGAGGAAAGGTCTGCTATGTAAGGTGGTATTGAGACGTAGAATATGCTGACAGAGCCGAGGTAGAACGAGGTAGTTCTACCTTACTAACGTTCTACCCACCTGTGGTGCTGGAACAGAGTATTGCGGCACCCGGAGGTGCTGGAACAAAGTATTGCGACACCCTGTCCGGGCTGCAAAAAAGTTATGGTGCGGGCTGCAAAAAAGTTATGCGGCCCGGGCCGTAAAAGAGTTTATGCGTCCTGGGCCTGGAAAGGTTTATGCATCCCGACCGCAAAAAAAGATATGCGGCCCGGGCTTTAAAAGACTTATACCACTACCCGGGCTGCAAAAGATTCATAAATACGAACTTGCCTGCCCACTATATATTCGGCAGTCCACAAGGGTTAGACGTAAGAGGCAAAGGTTTAGCTTGGGTATAGACGATGGGAAAGGATGATAATTGACGCAAATAGCTTCCCCAGACAGCCGCCCAGTCCGCCATGCGCATTTGATTAGGGTCTTTCTTCGTCTCGATTATCGCCGGCGAGAGGTTCTTCCTAAGAAGGTCTACGCTTCTCTGCTTTGAATGCAAGCCATTGAAGCCAAGCCGTACCGTTCCTTGCCTCCTAGTAAGAAGGCCATATGAATCATCCACCGCTGCGACACACATTTGACTTAAATGGCGAGAGACGACATCTCCCCATCATACTCGGAACTTCTCGCAGCAATGAACCCGGCCAGACGCTGCATGTGCCGCTGGACCACCTGAAGACGGTTTTGAGAAATCTTGACTGGTTCTGCTTCGAGATCCTTCAGCCGCAGCTCGAGACGGCCAAGTTCATCTTCGATGGATTTGTCACTTGCGGACCGAGTAGCGAGACGACGCTGGCTGGCAAGATATGCTTTGCAGGAGTCGATTTGCTCTTGCCGATGGCTTTTATCTGTGTCCGGTTCGTTGCAAGGTCCGTGTAGCAAAGCAAAGGTCGACGTTTGTGAGGAGTTCCACCGACTGTACGGCGCCCTGGCATATTATGCCCCATCATTGCCATAGGCGTGTAAGGAAGCCGAAAAAAGAGTTTGTGTCTTGATGCACTCTGCTCTGGGCTCTCTCCTCCGACGAGTCCAACGGATCATCAAGCTCCGCATACTCGCCAGATCGGTGCCGCATGCCGCACCTTAATTAAGACAGGCACCCTGCTCGCATTTCCCATCTTTTCGACAGCCTTTGACGGCCGATGGAAGACGGCGCGCGATTGCAACGGTGCCTGTCAGAATATCACTCTTCCGGTATCTCCGGCGATAAAAGACTTCGAGCCAGATCCCCGCCACTCTTGCTTTGAATAGTTCATTGCCGGGTCCAAAGGCCGACGAAAGCGCAGAATATCAACAGTATGATCGTGAAGACTGCCTTTTCTTGTGCCCGCAAACCAGGAGGATCTGGACGCTGGAGGCGGAAGTATCCGCCGCTTTCGTCTAGAGTATACTCCTTCGTCTCATCGCGCAGATTCCGCAACATGGCCTTCAGCCTTTCATCCTGGTCCTTTGGAGCCCGCTCGTCGGCGTCCAAATCCACGGTGTCGGAGATTTCGGTAAGAGTCTGCTCCGGGATGTATTCCTGCCGATGGCGGGGACTTGACAGCAGCGCAGCTCTGCGCCTCGAGAGGCTCGCAAGGAGCCGCTTGGTCTCGGTGCGCTGCTCGCGGAGCAGTACGGCGGTGTCTTGAAGTTCTTGATACCCAGAAATGAGGGGACGCTGGGCGTTGAGGTCGGTCACGAGATTTGCGTTGTAGATCAACGTCGACCTTTCTTGCGGCGCCCAGACTCGCGCATTGCGAGATGCTATAGCACCACTTCGGAGTGTATCGATGCTCTCCGTGAAACCTCGCAACTCTCTCGCTGTTGTAGTCGGCAAGCAACTTTCGAGATGTTTGGTTTCGATGAATCTGAGAGAGGTGTAGGGTCGTTGAGATGGGGACCTGATCAAATTCAGCAGGTGCTCGGCGGTACTTGTGAGGCGGAGGAGGCGTACTTGCAAGGCAAAGGAATGCAGACCTTTGTTGTTTGCGGCGCGCATGAGCCGGAATGCGGAAGGAAGCGGGGCGCCCCAGCTTCTGGAACTTAGTAATTCTTGGCGAGACTGCATGCGTCGTCTTGCACGTCACGCTTCGCGCGATGCTGTAGATCAAGCTGACTTCAAAAGATGACGGGCAAGTTGGCTGCGACAGACAATGGTCAACTTGGTTTCGACATCCATGAGCTTGATAGACAATCCGACTTCGGTGACCAGAAATCCAGAAACTTGGTCGGCAAGTCGACGCCGGTGGCGATGAGCTTGAGAAAGGATGCGATGGAGTCGAGGAAAGCGAGCAGTTCTGATGCCACGCTGCGCTTTGACAGCCATCGCGACCTCAACGTGCGCGATCGAATGCCAATGGAAGACGCCGTCGGACGAACGTGCATACGCGTTCCCATCTTTCTACTCGTTCTCAGCAACTTCACCGCTGCTCGTCCTCTTCAACTTCAGGTTATCGCTGCTGCGGAGAGACTTTGAGCACAGCCTCACGCCGCGCAATGATGCCCACTGCATGCTCACCAAATCGATTCGAGCTCGCGGTATCACTCAGTCTGTGACTCGCAGACATCGCCTCGTCCGGTTCCCGGAGTCCCTTTCATGAGGTTGTGCCAATGCGCGAGAAACTCGTCGAAAAGTTTCGCTGACCTTGAATCGTGGCCCGTTACAGCGAAGGCGGACGACTTGGAATGTGATTGAGTCCTGCATTATCCATTTCTCGCAACCGGAGAACGGAGGCATTGTTCTCGGATAGTATGAGTGTTGTAGTACTTCTTGGTGCCGGCCGACGAGCAGTCCAGAACTGACCTGTCCGCTCAGATGCGAGTCCGTACAAATCCTTCTCTTGATGTGATCCCGCGCTCCTCTCTTCCCGCACTTCGATCTTCGCAGCACCGTCGTGCTGTAGAGAAGCCTCGACAAGTTGCTTCGTGTCGTTCCGTACCCGTGCGGGAGAGCTGTACAAATGAAGCCTGTAGAGGCGTAGACAATCGGATCACCGAGTCCTTGGCTTCAGATGTTGTAGACGCAAATCTCGTCTCGCGTCTCTTCGGGTTGTCGATGAACTCGCTCGACCGAGGATACTCTGAAGCTCTATCCTCCAAGTAAATCAGCGACGAATCGAAAGGATAGCTTGCCGCATGCATAACGGTAGAGGCGGGTGGTGCGCAGCGCTGTCTCCGCTTCAGCCTAGTGAATGTAGCCCTCGTCACGTGTTATGTTGATGCCTAATTTTCTGCCTGATCCTCAAGCTACATCCACCGGTCTGATGAATAATGGCTGAAAAGTGACGTTCTGTAAACCCGTTAACATCAACACTACCACTACAACCGATATACATTAATCTGTTTGGAGATATCGATAGAACAAGTGATTGCGGTCACAGCAATGTAATTATCATACATGCGCGACGTTGTGTTGTCTCACAAATCATCCTTTGTGTAGGAGACACCAGCGATTTCCACCTCCTTTAGTCCAAAAACGCCCACTGGCTACAGACGACGGCGACGGCGACATCTCAGAATCGCACCTCGACTCGCATGCGGCTGTGGATTGACCTCAAGATCACTTCCACCAGCAATTGCTAAGCCATACAGGCTGCGCTTCGTGCAGGATATCAAGTTTTCGAAAATTCACCATCATGGCCGGTTCAGACATCGAGATGGGCAAGCGTGGGAAAAGGAGGGGGAAAAAAGCAGAACACGGCCGAATTGGCTAAAGAACGCCACGGATTGCGCAGGGTTCGAGGTGTGGAACATTGGTTGCATGCACGACAGCTTCAGGGATTTTGAGCGAGCAGACGCACACGTACAGATCGGGCGACGCAGTCCCTTGTTCCACAGCACTCGAGAAAGATGCCGAGTGCTGGAAAGACTGAGGTTCTTGTTGGGTTCTTCGGCGACTGAGGTGTTGTGAACGAACGGCTCTCTCCTTCATTTATCTCAACTTTCACAATGAAACCTTTAACGGCTCCGAGCAATAGTCGCGCGAGCCGCAGAGTGCATGGCCACACGCGGCGCAGCAGCCCCTGCCGCCTGCGACGCTGCTGGCCGGCTGGCTGCTGGCCGGCTGCAGTCGATGCACAGCGCCGACTACGCAGATGTCAGGTTGGCCGACGTGGGGGTAGAGCAGATCGAGTGGGCGGAATGGGCGGTGCGGGTGGGAATGGGAGCAAGGTCTATGCAGCAGCTGGAGACTCATCTCGGTTGCAGGATCAGCGTTGTCGTCGTGTGTCACGTCGACCATGTACAATCCCATTCTCCCATGACCCGCTAGCGCTGAGTGCGACGGCGGGAGTGATGATGATTGATGGTGAGGTAATGACGGCACTCACCTTGCCGATTAGGACATGACTATGATAACTTCTCGCCCTTTCTCTTGTTGAGAAGTTATCATTGCCACAACCGTCCATCTTCAACATCCATCTTTGCTCAATACGACTTTCCCGGCCACCAATCCAACACACATCATGGTTCCACCGCCCGCCGAGCTGCCCGCCGAACCCATGGCCGCATTCGACAACCTCACCACTACGACGGCGAACATCAATCCAGATGTGGACATCAATCCAGATGAGGACACTAGCTCAGATGAGGACAAAGCATTCAAGCCATATGAGGACAGCAACTCGGATAAGGACATCAAACCAGATGCGGACATCAAATCAAAAGAACGTCGTCCCATCAAGCAAGACCAACATTTCGTCATCGACCACCGCCCCGTCAAGTTCAAAGGTCCCACAACAACACACAGAATCATTAAGCGAGGAGGCCAACCGCCATCCAACGCCGCTACTCATCGTGCCTCCCACTTTGACGAGTCATCGTTCGTCTACACCTCGGGCTTCCGCCCACCGCCCCAAGTGCCTTTGAAAACGGGATGGTACTTCGCCCGCCGGTGCGACCTAGACCGCGCGTACAGCGTCAAACGCACCCTACTGCCGAGTGGGTTCACGGTGCCGGAATTCCTGCAGGCAGAGGATGTGTGGGATCTAAGGCAGGCGGGGGATAAGAGAGTGTCGGGTATCTCGGTCGTGTTCTATGCTGGCGCGGAGGAGGATGGAAGTGTGGATTTAGAAGAAGAGACGAAACAGTTCCAGAGATTGAAAGAGTAGATAGGATGGTCTGAGAAATTGTTAAGGTGCTTAATCAATCAGGTTGAGGGTGTGTTCTTTTCCTGTCGACCCTCTTTCGTGGCTCCTGCTGACGGTCTTGGAGGAACACAGCTCGTCCCCGACGAGAGGCATCTTGCGCAAGTTGCCGCCATTTTCGTACGAGGAAAGAGGGAAGCGGAATCTATGTTAAAACATGTCATTATACGAGGAAAGAGGGAAATTGAATCCATAGAAAACAGAATCTATGTCAAAACATCTCAAAACATGTTATCTCTTCACATCTCCCGGCCTTGATCGATTGCTTACGCCGGCTCGCTCTCTCTCTCTCACTCCCTCTCTCTCCCTCTCTCTCCCCACGCTCTCCTCGCTTACTTAAAGGTCTCACACACAAAATCTACTCCTAATTGAGTTTCGAGGTACGCCCAGTTCAGACCACCAGCCAAAACGAATCAAGATTACACTTATTGTGGAGCATAAGCTTGTTGAAAAGTCAACCAGCACGCATCAAAATCACGGTGTAGAGAGCAAGTTTGACGGCAAAGCATCCTCCGCGGCTTTCTTGGAGAAAAGCCTCCGCTTCGTCCCTAGAACTACAATAATCGCACTCACCTGAACTTTGATCTTAAGAATAGCTACCCAGTGAAGCATCAGACACAAGAAGGGCGCTTTGTAGCAGCGGGCGACTCGGCAGGAAAGTCTCAACCCTCAATCAGATAGAACAACTTAATAATAAGCATTTCGCTACAGCCGAAAACGAAGCAGCAATGCTTCAGCTGATTCCCGAACGCCCAGACCTTGCGCACAAGGAGTTCGCTATGACGAAGAGTGGCAGATAACCGATCTCGGGTCGACCAACTTGCACCTCCGTAATCGTGGGTACTGAAGCGACAGTGGAGACTTGCGGCGTATGTCCTAAGACATGTGAATTCTTCGTTGAGCTGCGGCGGAGTCGACAGCGGGTCTGCTGTTAGCTGTCGAGAACGCGGACATGTCTCTCGAAAGACATTTGTTGGCTTTGTGCTCTTCAAATCCAGCTACTTAGTAATCTTGAGCCTATTGTCGGATTCCGCATCCTTCGATAATAGCGTGCGATGCGTACACAAAAAGCAGGAGGAATGCCAACGGTAGTCGGTCCTCGATGTGGCTGCGGACAAGCAGAGACCGAGGATTCTGCGCGCGGCGTGTAGGGGAGGGCTGTGCGTTGTACGATTCTCGACCGTGTTGAAGGCGGCGTTCAACGGGCGAGCATATTCTAGCCGAAATCGACCTGCCGCGCGGAAATTTATCCGAGGGACAAGGATCTTCGGGCCCGGTCTGGGCTACCGAGTTCTGCGCATTCCTAATCAAGCTAGCGCGGGGAACGCTGACTCAGATCATCTTCGAGTCTCACACCAGCTCAAAGCAACATCGCCGCGCCGCCTACCTCTCACCTCAATGCCACCACGACCTTTACCTATCAACAGAGCACTTCCCGCACAACCATCATCGACACATGCCTCCAAGCCAGCGACTTACCCGCTCCGCGACCGCGAGGCTCATCGCCGGCGATAACGACAACACCGCCCACCCATCCGCCTCATGGGCGACCGCTACACCCGCGCTCCGCAAGCGCAAGGCCCTCGCCGAGCCTTCGAGCGTACAACACGCCATGTTCTCGGAATCACTCAGCCAGTGGACAGCACTCCGGCACACTCCCAGCCCACATCGTCTTCCACAGACTACGAATCGAGCAATCATCGAGAACGAAGAAGAACTTCGAGCGCGGCGGAAATGTACGTGTCATCGGTGCTTTGAGAGCATCTGAACCAGTGTTAAAACACGATACCGTCGAAGTAGTCTGCAAGATCCTACCGCGCGACACAGAACTCCGCACATCTCGAGACCGGAAACTTTCGGCGATGGACACGGCCACGGTGGCACAACAGACATATTTCGCACGCGAGTCGGAATATCGTTAACCAAAGGACAAAGTTCTTGCTGTTCGCCTCTTACCTTATCTCTCTTGCGGACTGTCGAGCAACAAGCGACTCCACCGCAGTCCCTGCCCGGCGACAATGAATCCGCGAATCCCACAACTTCACACTCCGGGTCCAGGAAACTCGGACAATAATGCAGAAAGAGATGGTCCAGACTGAAAGAGATAGTGCAGAAGGAGATTCCGCAGAAGGAGATAGTGCAAAAAGGAGACGGTGGTAGGACACGTGTAAAGAGGTAGTGAAAACTTGGCTGGATATATCCAACGGTCGTTGGGAGCAGGTGCTTGCTGCCGCTGAACAGGCCCTGCATCTTATCCTCGTCGTCGACTTTAGCGTCCGCCACCAGACTCATTTGCTCGGACCGTCGCAGCACAGTTCCGAACACAGCCGGACACGATCGATACACTTTTTGAAATGCCAATCCTTGATTTCGCCCAGCAGTCCATTGCAGCGGACAATCAGGCCGTACTCTTCGGCCGTTGCGGTATAGTGGAGTGGATATTGGGCAGTTTGGTGTCCTTCGGATACTCCGCCTTTCTGCCGAGCTCGACAGCAACAACCTACCCGCTTCAGCGATTTACGCACTGTTTCTCCACTCCAGGATGTCCCGCTGCCTTGATCGATCGCCCAAGAACATGTGCAGCTCACTTAGCTCTTGCACACCCTAGCGGTAGTCACGATGCGCTGTTGTAAGGCAACAGGTAATTGCAGCTCATGTTACGACTTGACGTCTTCTTCGTGGATCTGGAACAAACATCAACGATATTTCGCAGCATTTCCCATCTTGACAGAATTCAAAAGCCATACGATCAGCACTGCTTGAGAGGAGAAGCAGATATCATGCCCCACCCGCACCCCTCGCCGTGCCCGTCGTCCCTCTCCCCCTCCCAGTCCCCTGCCCACCAACACCCGTATACCCACTCCTCGTCCCTCCTCTCGTACTCCCCATCCTCCCCACCCCACATCGTCGGCGGGATGGGGGTCTTGCATCGGTGGGTTTGGTCGGGTGATGAAGAGAACCAGGCTCCCAGTATGTGAGCTCGTATACTTACCTCTACCGCTCCATTACTGACCGGTGTGCGAATACAGAGAGCTCACTCGCCAAAGTCACCTACTACCACTTCAAACGCTCGACAGTCTGAGAGGATGATGATATTTTCGCCCTTTCGGTGGGAATGCTCGGGACAACCAAAGCGATTGCCTTTGATTTTCTCTTTCTGGAGATGCGGACAGGGAGCCCGCACCGATCGAACGTGCCCGCTTCAGGGACGACCTACCTTTTCCTACATTCCCTTCCAGCAACTCTCCAACCTCCTCGCACAACAGCCTTTCATCGGAGTGAGGCACGGTGTCTCTTTTCATTGGAAGTCGAGTTCTGGTCTACCTCGGAGGAAGCAGTACAAAACTCGATTCCCTAGCTGTTACCTGCTCGACATCTTCCGCTACAAGGCTCGCCTCGCCCATCGCGCCCATCTCACCCACCACCGTCTCCACTGCGATTACACGCCACATCTACGCACGTGCAGAACACGAACAACGTTAAGGCTTGTCTCCTACCACCACCGCCACGATGTCTCGCCATCTCCACCGCAGCCTTTTTCCGCCGTACACGCGGGGTCAATTCACACTCTACAGGCCGCAACAGGCATGCGTTGTCCGCGCACCGGCACTTCTCCGAAAGATGACGACGTTCTTGCGAAATCTGGCCGTACTCCTCGAGGTACATCGGAGTGGGAGATTGCGCATGCCAAGATACGCAGGACTGGACACAACATTTGGCGCGAAAGTTGGGCCTCCGAAGGGCGCCATGGAATCAATTCAAGTCGATGATGATCTGCCCTCGCCTTGGTCTCTCTTCATCGTCATGGACATACACGCCCGACCGGTCTTGAGGCGAGCGATTCTCTCCGTGTACCGCGACGGCGTCTGATCTCTAGCGAGCAAATTGCGCAGGAAGTTGTCCAGGAGCTCTCGGTCTCAAAGCCCAACGACACTGAGGACAAGCTCTCACGTTCACCATCTCAGCGATCCAGCCATCCGCCACTGCACCTACTAGTACGACAGCTGAAAAACCCAACCCCACGGGCAATCGCGAGGAGGGTTTGAACGACCAACAAGCAAGCGTTCAAGAATTGTTCGACGCTTTGCTGCGTAGAATGAGACTTCAAGTCGCCAAACTCGGGGCGGACCACCAAGCGCTACGAGCTGCCCAGAGGGTGCAATGCGGGATCCAACCAATCTGGAAACAAAAGCCGGATTGAACGTCGGAGAGATAACGATGGTAGAGCGGAAAAATGTCAGGAGTTGAGGGAGTTTCGTCAAAACGGAAAGAGAGTGCATCAGCTGTGGGAATCCATTCGCGGTTGGCACGACGGACCCAACATTGGCTACAGAGTCGATGCCAATGAGCCAGTTTGGAGCGATAACTACGATAGGAGAGGTGAGCCATTATCCCCTCGCTCGGCCTGCGAGAGGAGAGACTGACATCAAGAGTCGGAGTACATTGACAAAGCCATGGCAACAAGGACTTACGATTTGCATGATCCAACCTGTTTGTATTCCAGATTCCATGTTCTGCTCTTGCTTGCTAAGGCAGGCCATCATAGATGCTCTTCCCTCCTCGCTGGTTGGCAAAGAATCTGTTTCCGGCGTGAACCTACTTTCGGAGATACCGTGAATTGATGGAGTGGCATGTATGTGCATTGTTGTGGACATCCGGCTTGTGACACTACAATGCGTAGCAGATAGCTCCGTCTTTGTTGAATACAGCAGATTTAAAAACCAAAGCATTTGGGCATCCGGACTTCTTCGGACTAGCCGCGTACCAGCTGTCGTGTACGGTGGCTGGTTATGAACATGGAGGGTGTCGATCGAACCATGTCCGCTTGTTCGTACGACCTATCTTCATATGGATTCCAGCAACTTACACAACAGCCTTCCATCGGAGTAAGGCACGCTGTCTTCTTTCATTTGGAGGACGAAACCCGACCTCCTTCCGTGTCGCGACGATTCTTCGAGCATGATCCATCATCTCATCGGTACCGAGCAAGTCGCATGCTATGCAGTCGACTGACCGGGCAAGGTAACTGTGACTTGGGTCAGGTATCTATCTCCCAGGCCTGCGGCATCTCACACACCTTGACGTGAGTCTCAATCTCACCGCAGACGAATGGTCTTTGATTTCAGCACCGAGCATCAAGGAAGTCGTCTCTCCCTCTCGCAGTAGGGAAGCTTTTGATGGAAATTGCTGGACCTGTGATGGAGCAATTGCATTGGGCGGGCGGGGGGCATCTCGAACATGATCTTTGTGGGTCGCAATGCAGAAGAGTGTGTGCAAAAACCATCCCAAAATTTGCAAAAGCATGCATGCCAGGAGAGGTGGGTGGGTGTCACGTACTCCAACCCCATCCACGCGACAAGGATGGCGAGAACAAGGCGCTCTCTTCATGAATGAAGACTCCGACAGCGCGTCTCAGGGCCGCCTCCCCTTTCGATCACGAAAGCAATTCCGCGGACCTCTTCCAATGAAAGGCAGCATCTTCGTCCCAGACGACGACATCAAACTCGAAGAGGCGGCCATCGAAGAAGACACTCAGCATTCCACACTCACTGCGTCTGCCGCACTCCATCGTCCGGTCTGATGATCTCCTGCGATGGATCGTGCCAGACCTGAAGAGTCTTACTTCGTGCGGTCGGGAACGAACGCCAAATTTGCTTCAATTCGCTTGTTATTCTGATGACACACCTTGCGCTCCATCGACTGGTCGATCCAATTCCGTACAACGCACGCACACACACACACACACCACACACACACATACACACACACGCATAACACACGCATAACACAACTGTTCCGCCTCCCGCGCAACCACACCGCGATAAACTATCTCACATCAAATCCAGTCTCTCTCGCACTTTGCTTTCCCGAACGCCGAGAGAGAGAGAGAGAGAGGAGAGAGAGAGAGAAAGAGAGAGTCAATGCTACCGGCCACTCATTCATTTCCTGCCCGCACACCTCGCGCTCCATCGACCGAACCGACCGACCCAGTTCCGTACAACACAACAAACACACACACACACACACAAACACACCACACAAGTGTTCCGCCTCGCCTCGCCTCGCCCACCACACACCCACGACGACCAAATCAACATTCCATCACATCTCCTCTCCAGCCTTCGCCCACTTTTTGCTCTCCTTCCTTTTTCCTTCCCTGCCGCCGTCCGTCCCTTCTCTACTACAAAAACTCCCACCCACCCCACCCACCCTACCCCTTCCTCGCCGCATTTCCGTCAAAAAACCCCAACTTGACTCTCGGCCTTCCCACATTACACGGCGTTGCGGGAGTGAGACCTCGTTTGAGACATACTTGTCGACCGGCGGATTGGAGGATTTCGATGTCGGTGCTGTGGCTGTGGTGGTTGCGGGGTGTGGAAGAGGGGTTCTCATCTTGGATTGAGGCTGGGGTTGGGGTTGGAGGGCCGGTTTGGGATGTTGGTGTTTGGTGTTGGTTTCGGTTGGTGGATGATGCGGAGGGTGGAGCTGTGGAGGTTGTGGACGGTGCGGAGGGGTGACGTCGTCGTTTGGGAGATCTATCTGGGATGGACGACGGCTTGGGCACATTCGTTATCGTTGTCGTCGTCGTTGTAGGCTCCAGGACAGGGAGGACAGGGTACCCACGTGATGATATTGCTGCTGGTCGATGTGCTTGCTTGCCGCTGCTGCGAGGCAATCAGCCACCTCATTCATACCCACGACATCAAATTACCGCTGCCAGGTCCACTCGATCTCACTCACCAGGCGCCTGATTCTCTTGATTGCTGTAAGTCTTCATCTTCTGCCACGTCCAGCGCTTCTTTGGCTTGCAGGGTGAGCTCGGCGACGGTGGGGCGTTGTAGATCGTATCCCTTTCTTTCTCATCCCATGCCACTCGAGAGAACCATGTCGTAAAACAAAAGAAAACCAACAACACCATACGCAGGCAGCACCTTGTCAACCCCCCCACCCTTTTCGAGAGACCTCAATCCCAATCAACTATACACCTCATCGTCAGCATGCTCCTCCTCGGTAGAACGAACCGAAGTAGAACGAAACAGGACAGTCTTCTTCTTCTTGTTGTTGCCGATAGTCTTCTTCTTGATGCCGACAGTCTTCTTACCCGTCTTGTCCGTCTTCTTCACAGAAGGAGGAGTCATTATCCATCTCAGCGTCCGCTTGGGCCTTGGATTTCAAGTCCGCCTCCTGCCACCACGACAAAAACCCCGCGGTGGGATTTGACGTAGTGGAAGTAGTTGGTCTAGAGGGAGGGGAGGGTAATGGAAGAGGGGTCGTGGAAACCAGTGCAGGAAGGTGGGCTCTGCGGTGATGGTGGCGAAGATGTCCACGGGCAGAGAGGTGTTGACGGGCTGGTGAGCGGCGGGCACGGAGGTCTTGACGGGCTTGTAGACCGTGGGGGTGGCGGGCACAGCGGTGAGAGTGGTGGTGGTCTTCCTCTTCTTCTTCTTCTGCGGGTTGACGATGTGGGAGAAGGGGACAACGGCCTCGGCGTCGTGGGCTGTGGTGATGGAGTTACCGTCGAGGTCCGCTAGGAAGTCCTCCTCCACGACTGACTCCTCCTGAACGACTGACTCCTCCACGGACGCCTCGACATCGGACGCTTCGGCATCGGACTCGTCTACTTCAACAACAGTACGCAAGCCAGCCTTAGGAGCCGCAACAGACCCGAGACCGTTAGCGGTAGCGACGACCAGAGCTGCGGCCGACTTGTACGGACTAACGGAGGACGAATTGGAAGCTAGGATTAACCTACTAGAGGGTGTAGGCGGCCTAGGAGGAGGGGAAAAGAAGGTTAGCTTAGGATACAAGAGGGTGAGGGGGGTGTTTTTTTTGTTTTGTTTTTAGATTGTTAACTCACCCAAACACCCTGCCGATCCGCCATACGGGCTTGGTTAGGGTTCTTCTTCTTCTCGACCATGGCAGGGGCGAGGTTGTTGTTAGTAATAGTACGCGACACCTAGGAGAGGAGCTTGGTTGCGAGGACGGTGAACAGCTTCGGGTCGGTAACATCCCAACCGACAGCGTACATAAACCTGGGTCAGGGGTTAATTAGTAAGAATGTCATCCGAGGTGGATTGCAACGTACTCGATCAGCTCCATGCCGTCGTGGGGGAGGCAGTGCGCAGAGATCTGTTTCTTGGCGCAGAAGGCGAGGGCGTGACGGATGCAGCTGGCAGAGAAGGAGACCTGCCTGTCGGAGAGGGCGTCGTCGTAGGACAGGTTTTCGTAGATCTGTGTTCAGCGTTAGCAATTATCGATGGTTTACGGGAGAAGTGGAAGATGCAAGTAACCTACGCGGGTCTTGTCTTTGTCTATCTTGGCGATGGCGGCTTGAAGCTGAGGCATGGTAGTTGGTGGTGGTGGTAATGGTAGATGTTGGTGAAGTGATCAAAGTCGATGCAATGCAAGGAAAGGAAATGGGAGCTGAATCGTGTTGCAATAAGAGCGTGACATAGAAGATATAACCTTGGAAGCCAGGCCATGGTCGGCTGGGCGAAGAATTCAGCAAAACAATTGTTGACGAGAAGGAAGCCTCGTGAGCAGCAGCGCCATTGCTGATGACGGGAGAGATGGAAGGATGGAAGGGACAGCGCGCTTGCCTGATCTGGATCTGAAGCACGAGGGGAGGTGTCCTCATTTCCTCATCACCGAAGGAGATCATGTTACTTGACTTCGATAGGATACTAATGGCCGGAGTATTGAAGTGTGGTAAAGGTGAAGGTGGGAGTGGTAGTAAGTGGAGACGAGATTCGGGCAAGCTTGAGGATCAGATTAGGCATCAATAAATTCTTCCAGGCATCAGTTCTTGAAAGCGGAGACAGTTCCGTTTCCAGCTCTAAAGACTACCAGTGTAACGTTATTAGAGTAGCCTCCTCCCGCTTCGTTTATTATTAATAGACTCCCGTCTACTTCGTCTCTTAAAATACTCCGCCCTAGTTCCTTCTTATTTATCCTCTACTACCCTAATATCTCCTATATTTATATCTACTACTATAAATATCTTCTATATTTATATCTACTACCCTAATATCTCCTATATTTACATTTACTACCCTAATATCTCCTATATTTATATCTACTACTATAAATATCTTCTATATTTAACCCTAATATCTCCTATATTTACGTCCGCTACCCTAATATCTCCTATATTTATATCTACTACTATAAATATCTTCTATATTTACATCCGCTACCCTAATATCTTCTATATTCCTAGTCTATATAACCGTCTACGCTCGCGATATACGACTAAATAAAACAATTTTTATATAGAAGAACTTAAACAAACCTATTCCTATCTACTTTATTATTCTACTTTACTTTATCTCGCTCCTTCTTCTTTATTTTAATAACTTCGTCTCTATACCGTACTTACTATAAACTACTACTCTAGTTCTCGGCTACCGAATAATATTAACTACTATACTACTACTATAACTACTACGCCAACTACTACGCCGAACCGGACCGGACTAACTAACGACGTCCCTTAGCCTTATTGTCTACCTTAATAAGACTACCGAGGATTCTATAAAATAACCTAACCGTCTCCTCCTCTCTCTCTACTACTACTACCCCTAAGCTAACTAAAGATAAAGTACTTACTAAAAAATCTTCTTTAATTAAGGAATACGAATAAATAAGCCCTATTAAATTCGGGACTAGGTACCGGCGAATCTCTAACTTCGTTATCTTTATTATTAAGAGGAATTATAAGGAACGTCCTCTAAGCCCTTAATAGTAGTAGCCTAGTTATAGCTACTAGGATTAGAGATCTACTTCTACTACGTAACTACTACTTCTACCCCCCGCCGCTATAGTACCTATAGTACTAATAATAATAATACTATATATCTAAACCCTAGTAGCCTTTATACCCTCCCTATAACGACTATTAGAACTAATATTATTTATTACCTTATTTAAGCAGCTATTATAGTCCGTCTATTTATACTAGCGGTTAGTCCTAGTAGATAGGAGGTTTCTATAGTAGGTATTAGTCGAAGAAGTAGCTAAAGTAGATCTATAGGAAGGTAGTCCGACGGTTTAAAAGGAAACCCTAATCGAAGGAGTATACTTATACCTCGTCTATAGATTAATATAAAAGATACCCTCCCTCCTTAGCTATAGCTCTAGTATAATAGTAAAAACTAACTCCTTTAGCTACGCTACCTACCTTAGTTCGGCCGCTACTACTACTACTACCTCCTTCTTATTACTCTCCTTCTTCTTAACAATTAGCCTACTAGTAAATATTATCCTTCTTCTACTTTTCTTCTAGTCTCTACCTCCTTATAATTATAACTCTCTAATCGATATCCTCCTTAACGCTACTAACTATACCTCCGCTACGCTAGAACTTCTAATAGAAACTATAAGTCGTAAGGCCGATACTTACGTATTTACCTATAGGATAATAGAGGCTATAGTAGAGACTATTATAGAGCTACGGAAGTATACTATATTTTAATAAGCTTTCGCTAGGACTAGGAAGGGATAGGGATAGGGATATCTAGATACTATAGACTCGACTAAGACTATAGCCGCGGACGAGAAGTATATAGATCTAGATATAGCGCCGGTAGGTAAATTATAGTACCTCTTTATAATATTATTATCCCCCTTACTAAAAAGACTAATACGCTAAATTTCTTTTAATATAGGAATATAACTATACTTCTTAACTACTCTTCTACTACTTTCTAGCTCGGCGCTATAGATTTAAAACATACCGCGGCTCGGATCTAGAAAGCCGCTTATTAGTCTAAGATATATTATCTATCTCTCTAACTCCGCGCTAGACTACTACCCGGCCCGACTACCTATTATTTCTAGACCTTACTACTATCCTTCTACGCGACTACTAGCTATAAGGGTCCGAACCGAATTAGGTACTAGCCTCTAATACTAGCGAATCCGTAGCCTTAAACTATAAGCTCGCCTACTTTAATATTATATTCTTATCCCTCGTTACCTCCTAGGCTAATACTTTTACTTAATTAGAAGAAGTAGATAGATAGTATTTAGTCTTATAGGAGGATTAGATTACTAATACCGGTACCGAGTAAGTAATATAGAACTATAGCTTCTACTTAATAGAGAATATAAAAGTATTATATAAGTAATTTATCTAGAAGGAGAATATCGTACTCTCTTATAAGGTAGGTTATACTAACGCCGCTACTAATTACTCGGGCTAAGAGAAGAAAATAAGGGTACTTATAGAGAAGCCCTATACGTAGGAATAGAGGAAGCGGAAAACAAAGGAGAGGGACTAGTAATACGATCTTCTACTATATATAAGGGCGTATAAGATATTAGTATAGGTAAGAGGGCTATTAGAGGACGTTATAGTAGAAAAGGGAAAGAGGGAGCTAGGAAGATATAGTAGTAGTAGTAGGATAGAAGGTAATAATAGGTTCGATTAGATCGTACTATCGACGACGCGCTAGGAGAGAGGAGGTAGATAGTCGTAGTAGCGGTAGTAGTAGTAGCTTATTAATTAGTTTAATTAGATACGTATATTTAGCGGAGGTATCGTATCTTAGGGGTAGAAAACTACCCTATTACCGAGATATAGGATTATAACTAGGATAACCGAGACGATAACGTATACTACTACTACTACCGCCTACCTATCCGAGGCTAAAGGGAATAGGAATATATTTTAAACGTTTAAGTATATATATTACCTACTAACTTACTATAGATCTAGTAGGCCCGCTCTATAGGCCCGCTCTATGTTATATTTTATTCCCGACCTACTAATTATAGTATTATTAGTAAATAGTATATTAACCTCCTCCTTCTCCGTTATATATTTTAGAAAAGGATATATTAGGAATAGTATAATCTAGGACTCGCGAATTAAGATGTATATATAAGACTTTAGTTAGGTCTCGTAGCTACTTTACTAGAAGTATAATATCTCTAAAGATACCCTAAGTCGAGTAAAACCCTCCGTATCGAGATATAATAGTTTATCCGTAGGGATATCTTCTAAGATATCCGTCTCGTAGTAAGTACGCTCTACTATAGACTAACGAACGACCTTAGATAACGCTAGGCCGAATATTATAAGCCTTACCGTCTTATAAAGAAATAAATATATATTAGGGAGGTAGTCCGTCGATAGCTCTACGATCTCTAGTAAGCTAACTACGACGACGACTAGGAAGTAATAAGCGACGAAGATAGATATAGTAAAGAAGTCGGTCTATAAGAGATTCCTCTATAGTAAGAATACTAGAAGCGAAACCTCCGATCGAATTAGAAGCGGACTTATAATATTTACGGACGGACTAGATTAAAAGCGAGGAGGTCTTTAACTTATTCCTAATAGCGTCTACTTCCTAAAAAGGTTATTCTTTCGACTACTTAAGCTTTAGAAGACCAATCCTACGAGTAGTAGCCTAGATATATTATATAATCTCCTCTCGCGCTTCTTCTAACGACATCGATAGTAAGGAATATTAAAATTATTAGCTAGTATAGCTTTATTAGGCCCGAATAGGATAGCGGACTCTAGGCTAATAGTAGTATTAATAGCTAAACTAGGTAGTAGATATCTACGCTATAGGAGTAAGAGGGGACCTTTATAACGCTTTAGGCTAGTAGAAGAAGACCGCCTTACGTAATCTAGAGAACGAATTTCTCTAGATTATCTCCCCCTATACGACGTCTACTATACGACGGCTATAATTTAAGGCGAAGAATAAGCGCTCTACTCTTTCGAATAGGAACTTTTTATATTATATACTATATACTATATTACTAACTATATAGAATTCTATACTATCTAAGTTAAGGTATACCGTACTAGACTAAATCTTTAGGGGCTGCCCTATTCTCGCGTTCTTACCTTCTTCTCCTCCTTCTTCTCCTCTAATAGTTATCGGCGCTTTCTATTTCGGTATCTAGGTTTATTCCTTCGCTATAACGGCTCGGTAAGGGGTACCGTAGAGCTCTCGCGCTATATCTATATACTATCTATATACTATAGTAGTAAGCTTATTAGCTTAGCTCGCTATTAGCTTAGCTAGTATTAGCTTATTTTAGCTATTTTAGTAGAGGATACCGTTATTATTAGCTAGCTCTAGCTCGAGGTATAAAGCTAAGCTAACGCTAGATAAGCTAACTAGAGCTAGACGAGATAACTAGAGCTAGACGAGATTCCGGTTTACTAGTATTTAAGTCCGTTTAATCTACGAAAAATAGCCTTTCTATAAGATAAACTTCTTAGGTTATTATAAGAAATTTTTAGGTCGATATTACCGGTCCTTATTAGCTAACCGTATTCGGACTAGCTAGCTACTAGCTCTTCTAGCTATACGAATAGCTAGCTCTAGCTAGAGGGTTAAAACCGAGCTAAGCTATACTAATAAGCTGCTAAGCTATACTAATAAGCTTACTATACTATAGCGATTATCTACTAGGTAGTTTCTACTCGAGGAGGAGGTAGATATAATTACTATTTCTATCGCGTCCTCGCTTTCTATCGCGTCCTCGCGGATAGGCTACTTCCTACTACTACTCTAATAGTAAATATCGGGAACTTTTTAGAAGTAGATATAATTTATCGCGTTAATTCTAGATATAAGGACTTTCTTAAGCGTAGAATTAAAGTCGAGAGAATCTAAGCGCGCCTACTAAGGATATTAGGGAGATTATTTAGTCTCCTCTAGACGGCGGGTACGGATAATAATAATAAAGTACCCGGGAAAAGATATTATTATAGAAGTAAATTTCTTTATAGGGGGAGTATTTTAGGGAGTATAAGTACTTAGGAGATTTAAAAAGTAAGATAGTAGTTTATCTAGTAAATCGTTCGCTAGAGGTTCTAGACTAGACTTATATATATTTATAGGATATCTACTAACTCTTTCGCTATTCTATTCTTAGTAGAGATTATATTCCGGGACATCGTTATCGGGCGCCTATAATAGCTAAGCGAAAGCGACTAATAGTAATATCTCCTACTAGCCGAAGAATTAAGCGAAATACTTTAAGTAAGTTAATTAGATACTAGACGCGTCCGCTATACTAGCCGAAGTAAGACCCTCTATCGACATTTTATTAGCTTCGATTACGTAATTCCGCTTCCCGGGATTCGATATTAACTTATTCGAATAGCTATAGGGCTCTTAAAGTATCTATACGAATAGAAATATAAGGTCCGCGATATTATCGGAGAGACTAAGATAAAGTATTATATTAATTAGGAAGACGACTCTAAAATAGGCGAATAATACCTTAATAATACCTTCTCCCCTCGTAGGTTATTACTAAGTCGGATGTTTCGTAGAGTTAATAGTAATACCCGACTACTATACTTCCTAGCCGTACGTAACCGCTTCTCGTAGACGAGCTAAATATATATAAGCTATAATCCTCCTAGGACTTCCTCCTCCTATATAAAGCGCCTATAATAGCTAGTCGGTTATATATCTAAAGTAAATACGGATCTCCGCTTAGATAATAGAGTACGAGGATAAGACGGCCGGCCGAATATCTTTAAGATAGTATAGATATAGGGGTATAGTTAAGGAAGAAAAGGATAGAGATAGTATTAAGGAAGCTAAGCGATATACTTAGGATTAGGATATAAAGTCGAGCGAAGGCTCGGCGTAAGGCGATAGCTAAGGGTACGTAGCCTCTAGGCTACGTACGTAACGTATACTCGTATATTAGGAGGTACGTAGGAGCCTTATAATAATAGTAAGAATTAGTTTTATTACTAATCGGACGATTAGTTAGCGTTCTATATACTACGTACTACGATATCTTTATACTTCTAATAGATAGCCCGACGGTATATAGAACTCTTAGGAGTTATCGTATTAATATCTCTATATATATAAAGAGCGACTACCGTACTTACCTACTTATAGGTTTACTAATCTTACTACGGATTATAGCCTATAACGGCTATACTAGTAGTCTATACTAGTAAGGCTAGCTACGAGGGCTTAGAGCTACTAAGGGTTAGTACGTTACTAAGAGCGAAGGATACATAGTTTTTAAGGTACTAGTAGAGCGATTAATAGGAAAGAACGAGGCGGTAGAGCGACTACCGGTATAGTAGAAGGCGGTATAGTTAGTACGATAGTCGGTAAGATAGTCGGTAAGGCTACTACCGGTATAGCGACTAGTAAACTTAATACTAGCGAAGCGGTAGTTAGTACTAGTAGAAAGATAGTATTAAATAGTAGTAACTTCGATAGTAGTACCTTCTACGTAACTAGCTATCGTTCTAGTATAGTAAACTAAGAGGTTAGCGATTCGAGCTAAGACTTTAGTATCGACGTACGGCTAGTTAGTAAAGTACGAGAGCGACGGGGTTTTAGAGGTATTAATAACTAAGTAGCCGCTAGTAGTATTCTAGACTATAGAGGCTCGCGAGAGTATATACGCTAGTTATTATTAGGGTATTACCCGTAGACGCTACTATAGCTATATTACTAATAGCGGAAGTAAATATTAAGCTAGATATATTAATTCTTCTACTCTTACGAGAGCGGCGCGAAGTATCGTATACTCGTCGAGACGTCTTTAAGTAGCGGTAAAGCTAGTAGTAAAGGAGGTAGAGCCTAAGCTCGTACGAGACTAATCTTATATCTATATAACTCGCGTTCGAGTATATATATCTTCTCTTAAGCGGCGGTAAGCTCCTACGTAAGCTACGCCTTAGTTATTAATGCCTTAGATAGTATTATTAGTATTACCGTTACGTTATAAAGTAAGGGGCTAATTTAGTAAATTTTTATATTACGAGGTAAGAGAGAGATACTCGGAATTCGAGCCGGTATTTAGTAATACTCCGTAGAGCTAGTATTACTCTATAGAGCTATTCGTAATTAGGGGACTACGTTGCTCTTAAAGTATATATCCGCCCTATTCTATTATCTATCGAATACTTTATCTCCTTAAAGACTTTATCTTCTAGTACTACTTAATTCTTATTCTCCTACTCCCTTTTCTTATTACCCTCCTACTCTACCTTATCGTCGTTGTCTACCTACTCCCCCTAATCGTAGCTCTCCGCCTTATTATCGTCCTTCTCCTACTCCTATTAATCGTAGCTCTCCGCCTTCTTCTAATTATTACCCCCTCCTATACTCCGGCTCGGTCCTCTAGCCCTTACTTACCTAATAATACTATCCGCTACGTTACCCTACTTCTTCTACTCCTAGTTATATATACTTATCTCGCCCGGCCCGCGACGATCCTATATACTACCGTTATCGCCTACGATATTTCTACTATATAGGTAGTATAGGCTCCGCTCGCGAATAAGTCCTTAGTAGAAGCGAAGACTTAGTAGAGGGTATATAGGATTATTAAGATATCCTACTCGGTAGCGGCGGAAGGAAGATTAAGGTAGGATAGTAGATCCTATAGAAGGTTCTTCGGTATTCTATCCGCGGTTAATAGGATCTAGGTATAAGGTTAAGTAATCTCGGCGTACTTAGGTAGGGTAGTAGAAGGGATAGAAGAGGCGGAGGAGTAGGATAATATAGTTATTAATTTAGAGGCGCTCTAATTCTAAGGAAATAGCCTAGAAATAATTTTCGCCTTACTAGAGGATTTAGTAGTATAAATAGTACTCCGATAAATACTATCTAATATCTCCTCCTAGAAATCTTAATAGAGGCCTAAAAACCTAAAAAGCTTAATATAGGCTAGAAGCGGATTAAGGAGATCGAGCGAGAGATCTTTATCGAAATTATTACTACTAAAGAAGAAGTATCCGCTACTCGGGAGAGTCTTACTAAGGCTACTACTAAAATCTCCCCTAAATTTAAGAGAACGCCGCGCGAGGTATCTTAAGAAGTTATCCGTTATATAGCTATCGACTAGACATTCTTCGTATTTTTCTATTATAGATAGATTAAAGTCTTACCCTTAATAGTAATATTAAGGACTAGTAGTATATCTTTAACTATATCTCCTTTACCCTTACTAGTAGCTTACTCTAGGGTAAGCTACCCGTAATAATACTTATAAGCTATAATTCGGGTGTAGTATCGTAATTATCCGTAAAGGTCTCGGATATTATAAGTATATTATATCGGAAGTTAGCGAATAAATATAATAAATATATTATATTAGGTATCGGAGAATAACGCTCTAGAATCGCTAGCTATCTCGTAGTTATCCCTTTTACTCTAGCTTCGAGAAGTACTAATAGTAGTAGGTAGTATAGATAGCCCGATTTTCTTTATTCCTACTTCCGACTTTCCGCTACGTCTTTATCGTCTTATATACCTACTACCCGCCGAAGAAGGACGACGAGATCGGTATACTCTTATTACTACTCGCTAAATATATTTCTACTAGAAAGATCGTATTACTATCGTAGTATCTTATTAAATACGTATATTAAATACGTAAAATACTAAGTTATATATCGTTACTAATTATTAATCTTACTATATATAAAAGAGTAAAGAAGTACTATAAATAGTAATAAGACTAATAAGTAGGAAGATCTAAGAGGTCGGGAATAGAGCCGTCGTTATCTAAAGTAGGAAAGCTAAAGTAGATCTAGCTCGTTAATAGTAGTAAGTAGGTAATAGCGTAGATAGGCTACGGTAGACGGTTAGTTAACGGGTTAGGGGATAATAAAGTTAAGTAAATAATATCGCTATTACCGGTAACGGGCGAAGAACGCTCTATAGTATATAGTAGTACGGTAGAGCTATATATATATATCTCAGTAGATATTCGCGTTTACTTAGTATAGGTAGTACCTAATTAGATAGTCGCTCTCGGGACATACTTAGAATCGTCTATTAGCCGCCTTTATCTTTAAGTTATTACGACTATTTAGCTTATCGTAGGCGTAGGTAGTTAGTTACTAATCTTTCTTCCTTAGCTACCCTTACGAATCCGTATCTAATAAGGTTAATAACCTTTACTATTATTATATATTAAGGTATACCTCCCTCTCCTCCTTATACTCTTTTAACTCGCCCTTATCTTTATAGTACTTAGTAGTAATATTAGTTAGTATATAATCTCTATTAAAATCTCTCGAGAGTCCGTCTATAGCAATATATATACTTATAGTCCGTAAATAGTATATACTATTAGCGCTAGGAGGAGTTTATCGGACGTCGAAGATAGTATATATAGAGAGGAATATATATAGGAAAGGAGGTAGGTAAGGTAGTTTTAGTTATAGCGCTACTTATATAGCTTATATACGCTAGAGATCTCTAATATTACTAGTTAGATATCTTAGTATCGTAGCCGATAGCCGTATATATATTAGTACGAAGGGCGTAAGATAGATTTTAGAGATCTCCGTCCGAGGGTCGCTTAAGTAGTAATACCTTCCTAACTACTTCTAAATAGTATTACTTATATTCCGCGATAGAAGGCCTTCTCGTCCTTCTATACGAGATTTTTAGTATAGAGCTAAGGCTCCTATACGATTGCCTCGTTAGTCGTTATTAGTATTTAACGCTTCCTAGTAAGGAGTATCTCTAGTCGAATAAGCGTCTCGGTGTCTTATATTACCTACGTCGTATATCTCTAGGATATCCTAGCCGTAGTTACTACTACTATTATCTACCTATCTAAGTTAGACGTAACTATATTCTCCTATATTCCGAGAGATTAGTATATATAGTAGTAATAATAGGGCCGGAAAGAAAGAAAAAAAAATCTACTATTCCTAATATAGGTATCTACTATTATACCTAAATTAGGACTACGTAAGCTCCGAGGCGTAAACCTTTATACTATCCTTAAGGGTTTCGTACGGAGAAGAACTCTTATCGGACGTCGTAGCCTAATCGAAGCTTAAAGAGTATACCGTACCTACTAGAGAACTAGCGTCGGACCGCTACGCCGCTTTTACCGAAAAATAATTTATATCGGCGGATTAAACTAGCGGCGTAGAGGATTAATACTTTAGTTAGATTCTTACCGGCTAGATAGCTATATAATACTCGATCGAAGGCTCTCTATAACGGCCCGTATTAGCTTATTAAATAGATAGCGTAGTAGATCGATAAGTATCTTAGATCCCGACTATCTAGAATATTATATAACTCGAACGTCGCGGCGTCGGCTATTCTATTAGAGGTGTTTAAGAAATTAGAGGATCGAACTAGGAGATAGAATAGGAATAAGGTTCGAAAGAACGTATATAACGAGAGGGAGTACTTTAAAGTATTATAGGAAAGGTAGGAGTCTTAATAGCCTATCGTAAAGGTTATAATTCTTCGGCGTATAAACGGTTAATATATTAGAATCCTATATAGCGCCTAAAAGAGACGACACGTAGGAGAGAGTATTCTAAAGGTAGGCAAATCTTTAAGGACCGTACTATACGTAGGTAGAAATAGGATTACGGGACTGCCGCGAGGAATATAATATATAGTATAGGGCCTATACGTAAACTTTACTACATTCTAGAAATATATTTACTAGAAAGTGCCTTATTAGTATAGTAGCTAATATAGTTCGGAATCTATTATATAGCCTTTTGAACTTTCGCTATAGGTATTCTTACGATAGTCGAGTAGTTAGGAAGGTCGAACGAAAGGTCGTCGCTAGTAACTCTATCTTAGTATAGTTAAGGGCCGTAGTATACCCGTTGGACAGTAGTCGTTTGTTCGTTATAGTAGTAGAAGGAGAGAAGATGCGATAGATCCTACGATAAGGTAAGATAGCATCCGGTCTCGTTTAGGAGGTATATACTATATACGTAGGAGGTAGTAGGGAAAACCGAGAAGTTTAGAGGTATAGCGGAGCTAGTCTACTTTTTTATATAAAAAGCTATATATCGGCGGAGGTTTGGAAGGAAGAGTATGAAGAGTATATTTATAGATTAAAACAATTCTTAATATATCCTACGGTAAAATACGATACTTTAAGCGACGTACTTAATCTACCTTTCCTCTATCGAATTAGAGCTACGCGAGGTTAGACCGAGATAAACTCTAGAGCGGTTATTATAAGGATTTCCGTCTTATATTAACCGCTCTAATAAACTCGAGAGAAGGTAATAGAGTAGACTATAGGCATTTCTTTATCGAACCGAGTAATAGGTCGGAGTAAACTCCTAAATAGTATCTAATCGAGGAAAGTTAACGGCGATTACAAATACTTATAGAAGCATAGGCTTACGTACGCTAATTTAGTAGTCCCTACTATTATCGATAGGCGGTACTCTATTTCCTAGACTATAAAGCGAAAGCGCGAGAACGATTTCCTTCTTCTCCTCTAGGATAGCCTTCTATAGTACTCGTAAACGCTAGATAATATACTTTAGTCGGCGTATAATGCCTAGATCGCCCTCGTTAGGCTAGTCGAACAAGCTTAGAGCTAGGATAGTTAAACCGTACTGTTTCTAAAGTTATAAGGCGTAGTTTACTTAATCTAGTATTTCCTTAGTCCTTAGAGCATTTTCTATATTAGTAAAACACGTATAAGTCTTAGATAGGGCCTTAATAAGCTCGGTATATATCGAAGCCCGGTTCTTATAATCTAGTAGTACTGCTTAATACTCTAGGACGAGGTCGGCTATAATCCGGAAGACGTCGAGGCGACTTCTTATTTACTCGTTATAGGGCGGTTACGAGATATTTAGCTCTATCCGGAATTCTATAGAGAAGTTAAAGTCGTTAACTCCTATATACATTACGTAACAGATTAAGAGTACATGTCTCGCCGTAATAAAGTATAGCGTATCGGAACTAGTTATTTAATTTATACGACGAATTCTATAGAGTATTACGAACACGCCGTAGTTAATAGTGTCCTCGGGCTCCTACCTCCCGCCGGGTCGCTACGGGGTTAAGCATATCTAGTCTAATACGCGGCAGTCTTAGTAAGGAGGTAACGTTTTATAGAATATAAGTAGCTCTTAAAGAAAGTATAGAGTGTTCGATTCGCTAAAGGGATTGTAAAATTCGAATTATTATAGCTCGCGATATACGATTCCTAAACACTAGTAATCTACTCTATATATAGGAGCTACGACTATCGTATAGTCCGGATAACTAACATATAGAGGTCTATATATCTTATCTAACGAGAGCGTTCTTAAAGTAACGTAGCCGGAGTCTATAACGTATATATAGGATAGAGCAAAAAGTTTTAGTACTTTATAGATCGCTTTAGTACTAATCTACTAACTAGGTTCTAGTTGTCGTAGTACAAACCGTAGGTCTAAAGTAGGCATTAAGCTCGATATAGGTAGCGAGATTGCTCGCTTTATAATCTTCGTACGCTTCCGATCGTCGCTCTAGTCCGATTCGTAAGTATTAGCTAGCGGTCGCTTTAATGTTATAGTTTATATCGGCGTAGTTATATAGCGAGTCGAAAGCTTAAGCCGGGAAACGCTATCTAGCCGTAAGGACGCTAGAGTAATCGGTAGTAAGGGCGAATAACTAATAGTTAGTATTAGGCGCTTTAGGCCTTATATAGATATCGGCGTCGAACTCTATAATGTCGACTAAAATATAGGTATACGTTACTTAGATTATAAAGGGCCCTCTAGAAAAAAGACATTACGTTCGGTACCTTCCTTAGAGATCGGGTACTCGAGCTTATATCCGTTAAGGCCTTTAAGTCTATTATCGAAGTCTATATCTTACTCTTAACCTTACTCTTAGGCCGTATCCGCGCCGCGAGACCGGTTATCTTCGTACCGACTCGTATTATCTTTTACTAACTCGTATTCTAACGTCTCGTTATTCGCGGGTATAGGTTGTTTAGGCTATATATCGACTATCTTACTCGTTTCGATTTAGCCTACTCGTTCTACTTTAAGCTACCCTACGGCCTAGACGACGTCCTCTCCCTTATATTACTAATATATAACACCCGCCCTAAGCGGCTTCGCTAGATGCTACTCGCGTACCTAAAAGGTTCGGCGAAGGATAGTATCGCGGTCTAGGTTTTTCTTATAAGCTTTAGTAAGTTCCTCTAAGAACGATATTGCTTTCTAGTATCTAGGAAAGATTCCTAGTAAGTCTAATATCTCGAGACCCTATAGCGGCTTCTCTAAGTTATTAAAGAATGTAGTTTAATTCCGATTTAAGTTAAAGTATACCCTAGCTATACGTCGCTCTCCCTTACTTATAAGCTTTAGGATAAGGCTACGAATTCCAATAAGGTTAGAGCCTTACTACTAGGCCTTATAACGGTACGG
>AFIY01000015.1:0-22467 GCA_000223825.2 Zymoseptoria passerinii SP63 | reverse complement strand
AGACTTACCTAGCGATCCGCTACTATCGGGCGACGGTACTCGAAAGTATAGGCTAGCGGAGCCGGAGTAGGCGTAGAGGCCGGAGGGGGGGGGGAGGTTGTACCGTAGTAGCGGTACGACGTATAGCGCTATTATATATTAGTAGATTCGATATATAGTTTAGAAAATAACTAGCTAGGTAACCTACTTACGGGCGGCGGTAAAAGCGAAGCCGCATATATAGTTAGATACTACATTATAAGGTAGAGCTAATCGATCTTACGCTCGGAAATATACTATATATAGTATTAGTTACTACTATACTACTCTACCGCCGATATTACTTATAGCTCGTAAGAGCGAGCGGCGCGACGGAGGGTATAGGACTAAGACGGTTACGACTATAGCGTAAAGTTTTAATGTTTCGTTTATATTTCTTCCTATTATTAACTTCCTCCTTTACCCTCGCTCTATTATACTATCTTTTTATTTCGAAAAGAATAGCTCGTATTGCTATATAAAGTAAAGTAAGTGAAGCTAGATACTAAGCATCGTTAGTTACTCGAAGTTTCGGCCGCTCCCGAAATTTCGGCCGCTCCCGCTACTATGCCAAATGCGTCTCGCCCCCTTCGGGCTAACCTTTGAGCAACGCTCGTTTAAATAGGCTTCATAATGTCCAGGTAATGCGCGCAAAGGAGGCATGCATGAGAAGTCACGTTTCGGGAGGTGAGGTCAGGGTCGTGCACACTTCTGGCTCCCGACATCGTGTCTTCTTAGTGAAATGTTACTTGCACGCAATCTCATGCCGACGACCACGTTAATCTGCTTACGCCTCGTTTCGTCGACAGTGCTTCCATCTTGTCCACTCGTCCACACGCATCAATACAGCCTGGAGGGATCACCAATCGGAACGACATCCACATAACAAAAATCGCTCGAGTGTGTTTTCAGCCGGCTCACATAGTATCGTCTGTGCTGCGCAGCCAAGATCTACTGTCATGCAGCTTCAGGCCCGCAGAGGCTCCCAAAAATGAATGCGGCTCGGAACGATGTTATCATGAGCAAGATGCTCGCAAAAAGAAATGTTACCTGGCGGTCGTGAGTGATTCCGACACGGGGAATTGAACCCCGGCCTCCTCGGTCCACAGGTATGAGCCTTGAGAGCGAGAAATCCTAGCCACTAGACCATGTCGGAGTGAGCCAGCGTTGTAAGCATTGTGATTGGTTAATATGACCTGGTATCCCGTCCAATATATTAATGTATCCAAGAAATCCGGGTCAAAAATCGACATTCCACCACAACATAAACAGACAAGGCATCAACCGCAGACACTAGCGACGCATAGAGAGCTACCCAAATAAATGTCAGAGTCCTCACAAAATGTCTGCAAACAATCGATCCAGTCAGGAAGATCTACAGTTATTTTGCCATGCATGGTAGCTATCGGTACATACTAGCACGACAGCGGTAGTCCCCAGGCTGCTGCATCTCGTTGCTGCTCGCTCAGCAAACAAGACCCTTCACGTCGTTCCTCAACGGCGCTGTGTGAGTCCCGCTTCGACAAAATCCAGTATCGTGGTCATCGATTCGACGGACCGGATTGGCACACAGGTGGTGGAAGATTCGACGCCCACTTCCGTCTAAGCTCACAACGGCAAGAAGAGGTCTCACGACTTCGAGGAGAAAGCAAAGATATCGTTCATCGATCCGAAAACATTCGCCCTCACTCTGGCTGATTTAGACCGCGCTCTCATACTGACTGGCAGCACCGTAGCAATGCTCACGCAAAGCAAGTTCCCCGCTAATGCCGCCAACGGCCGGTGTAGATCATCTCGTTTACAATGGAATCTTCGGTGAATGGGATACAACTGGTTCTCATTCCTTGTGGCATCAGCCCACCGAGAGCTACATTCCATTCGGACCATCGAGTAACTAGCAGAGGAAGGACGACAACAGACTTCCGCAGCGACTTTCGGATGGGGTCTAGAACGGAAGCCGTTGAGAACATTTCAATATGGGAAAGCAAAGACATATGCAATGTCGTCAAGATTTTTTTATGGTACACGAATTCCAGCGACCGCTTGCCTGGCCCCTTGATCAAACAAAATCTCTTCCCAGCGTTGTCCGATGCCCTGTCGCTATGCAGATCTCGTACCGGAAGTAGGATGCAAGACGAAAGGCTGCAGTTCTCATCACTCTGACAATCGGGTGCGGAGGATGAGATCCGGCATGACCGGGCGGGTAGGTAAGCCAATACCTCGTCGCCACGTGCCCTGCCAAAAGTGAAGTCTCTAGTGGCAATCTGGGCTGGGGTCGTCACACTGCGCACGGGAATTCAGTCCTGATCTCATCTCTGGACGATAGAGGATGAGGTCATACGCAATGGCAAGGAAAAACAGTTCCTTCGCAATGATCCTTGCAGTAACTTGGCCATGGAGTTGCCGTAGCGCAGACGGCGAGGAGGGCCGAGGTCAAGAGGATGGTGAAGTTCATGTTCGCGTTGCCTTGATGGTGAGATTGATGGTTGTGGTGTTGAAAGAGTTGTTGCTTGTTGGTTTCGTTCGTTATTTGTGGTTTGGTACGGATGTTGTTGGTCGAGCTGATTGTAAGAGTGCCGGATAAGGGGACCGTGTAGACGTTCTTATAGACGCACGCCGCAACCGCAGCGCTGCAAGATCGATGATATCACCTATCGACACGAAAATGCCGCATCAACATAGCCGCAGCGGTGACACTATTGGACAGATCAACATCAACTGGTGCTTCTCCGGATCATGAAGGACGGAAAGACCAAGAACGACCTGGTGTTCCGGAACAATCTCGCGTTGCCAGGCCGTCCCTCCATGGTATCGTATGCAAGGTCCGGTCGGAGCAGGGGATAGAGCTTCTTCAAGTCCTCGAGACTCGAGCGTGGTGCGCAGTATGGAAGGTACTTGGAGCTAATACTGCCAACACTGGTGGAAGCTCCCCGGCTTTTCATCATTGCATATCCGCGACTTCGCGAGACTTTTCGATTTTGGGAGAGTTCTGTCACCAGTGAAGTAGGACATGGTACAGAAGTCTGGCCGGACTTTCCTAGTGAGGTCGGTCAAACGATCCAGTGCGGTGTTGCCCAAAGCTGGCCGTTGGACATCGAGTTGATTCGGGAGTCCTGGTTGTGAGCCAGTGTAAAGAAATAGTCAAAGACTCTGTTTAGTATCCAATCGATGGAGAGCCGCCAACGAGCGCGATTTTCCGTCCAACATCGTCTCCATACATGCCCTGCAGTTCACAAGCGGCGTGAGTATCCCCCTCGTTGGGGATATTGACGCAACGGCTCGGTCCCCTGGTTTATCCGGGTCCCGTTGGCTCAGCCTTACCGGCTCTGTATGCCCAAGATCGGTATCTAGAACATACTTTGCGCGACATTCAGTACCTTGACTTCCGCTAGTCTTCAACCTTCCATTCTGGACCCCATTCTGCTACTGCTACACACCTCGGCGACCCTCAACCTCTCTGTCCCAACAGTGGCGATGGTATCGTTGTAAGTGTCTCCACACTTGCAACACAGCTGTTCTCGACTCGCCGTAGGAAGAACCAATCAAGTCGGCGAATGGATTGATCTTAAACGTTGGCGGAGTGGCGAAGCCTGCTCCGTGAGCATGGTCCATGGATGGAGGCGGCAGGGAATATCCCGTTCTCTGCCGAGAAGAAGAGCCGCCAAATACCTCAGCCGCAACCGCCGATGGTCCTTCGTCTTTGGGATCTCCGTGTTCCGAAGGATGCGTTGCTATTGTGCATGCGCTGACTTGGCTACAGCTCTCCCCGGTCAGAGGCACCGCGATTGACATAGTTCTACCCACAATATTGATTCGGCTTTGTGGAGCGAGAAGAATCACGCACAATCACGATGTCTGTCGATGATTGCTTTTGATATTCTTGCCGGGGGTGGAATGCGGTACACCTGGCTTGGGCCCTCTATGGAATTACATAGATACCGTAACGGTTGTATGAAGTCACAGATCCAAGGCCGAGTCTTCGTGGTTGGCGGCAAAGATGCTGCGAATGACGGTGGTGTGTGTGGTTCTTGTTCAGAAGACTGATCGATATGGCTTCATCCATTACGAGCTTGTTGGTCTGGTAGTCATTCTACCATATCAACCGGCGGCTTAGACATAGACAGTCTTGATGGTCCGAGCCAACAAGGCGCCGGAGCTGTCGCTTGGGTGGTTTGGCCGCGTCTAGTGAGGCTGATGGGACGGCCATGAGTCCGCGCAGCAATGCTTCTTTTTACAGTACCGAACAACCTCGGAGTGGCAGAAATTCGGTGCCGACTGCGCACTCGGTGACAAGTGAGGTCATGACTAAGCACGGAAGTGATGGGATGTCTCAGAGAGGAGGCAGGAAGAAGAGGCACGTGTACAAGGGAGCCCCTGGTTACACACAGGCAGATTGTCGAGTCATGGCAGACAGCGCACCCCGTTCGCTCAAACGATTGGTCAGCACAAGAAGGAAGAGGCTGACCGCCTTGATAGCCTTCATACTCGACGACGCCGCATTGTTCAGCAGAGCTGCTGTACCGTTGAAACCAAGAAATTGGGAGCCGCATGGCCCGTGGCAAGACCACAGCACATAAAGACAACGGCTCCCGATCGTCCCTGCTGTCTTCACTGTACATGCCCGTCTGCATGCTCTTCTCCATGCTGGCCAGTTTCATAGTCTTGAGCCAATTGCTCTTGACGGCTTTCGCCGCTCGTCAGCCATACGACGTCCACAAGATCATTGACGCTTTCCGCCACCCTCATGATGATCTAGTGATACTCTGCGCTCATCGCGGAAGCCGGTAGGTCGACCATGCCTCGCAGCATCACCAGAGAAGATGAGCTGATCCCGACCATCAGCTGGAATGGAACGACCGAAAACTCTCGAGATGCCTACTTTCGCGCCACTCAGAACGGTATCGAATGCATCGAAACAGACATCCGAATGAGCGCCGATGGCCAAATCGTCATGCTACACGATGCAGGTCTTGGTCGGACCACAGATGTCGGCGAATATACCGGTCAGGATGCCTACAATCCATTCACGGGCAAGGGATATAACCCTCTCCTGCGGGAATCGAAATACTCCGGCTTTGTGGAGAATCTGCATCTCCGGGATGAAGGCGGGAGAGTCCACGCCGAGACTGTGCCGTTGGTTACAGATCTCGTTCAGAGCATCCACGACACGGGAGCGAATGTCGTATTGCAGCTCGACTTCAAGGAGAAAGAAGCCGTGGCGCCAACGTACTATGCATTGAAAGCCATGGCCAACGCCGCGGGCGTGCCAGCTAATGAGTGGTGCATCTACAAAACCCAAGCAGTCTGGTGGAAGATGCCTGAGGACTTTGAGGCCGAGGAGTGGGTCCAGGATGCTTTTGCGAACAACATTTCTCTGACTCTGTTGCCCGTGTATCAACCGGCGGATTCGTGGTCGTGGGACATTGCGACGTCCGTCAAGGCTTTTCAGCACACCAACTATTCGATCAGCTCTGAGTTCGAAAGGCGGTCAGTGGGAGGTCCACTGCAAGAAGGCGTGGACGCTGTCTTGGACAATCGGGGGAAGGGAAATGTGTCGTTCGATACTATCGGATGTTTGTGAGTTGAGGTAGGAACATCAACCTCCTTGGTCAAAGTACTAACCTTCGAGGCAGTTTTGCGATCGGCGACTTGGTAGAGCCCATTTCCACAGCATTGTACCGCCACACCTCCCAGAATGTTCTTGTAGGCTCTTCAACTGACCAAACATCCCAGCTACGATACAGCAAACTTCTCCCTCCCTGCGGACGAGCGAGTCAACGGCTCCGTCTTCCAGTACTCGGAGAACCACCCACCTAAATTGCTGGATATCCTGGCTGGCAACACAACGTCCGACGGTCGCGACCATCGCAGCGATTTCAATTGGATCTTGGAGCAGGGAAATACATGGGTAATTGCGGATACCGCAGATCTGTGGCATGAGAGATTGCAAGCTGAAGGGAAGAGGAACATCACTCGCATGCTAGCCGATGGGAAGAGTCCAGCAGCAAGCAACAGAGGTTGGTACAGGTGATGGTTTGGTGCAGAGACGGACGGTCTTGTTTACGATTGAGTCGGCTGGCGGTCCCAGCCGTTGTTTCCGATAACAGTATGCAGGTAGAATGAAGAATTCTGACACAATTGCACTCACCTATTGCTGTGCGGGTGCGTGCGAGGTCTCCGTCCGAGAGCTTCACAGCTTGGCCATTCGCATGTCAACTTCAGCATCCGCTGCTTCGAGAATGTGCTTGACCGAATGCTTGAGTGTCAATCCAGTACTTCTTCCTCGATCCGTCTGCAGCTTGCATTTCTTTCGACCATTGTGTCAGCATAGGGCTGAAATCATTTGCCCGCTCGGCCGACTTGCACTCTGCCCATTTGCATCGAAACGAAGGCCTCGGAACATTCCAACGCTCGTCCTGCCTCTTCGATGGCAGCATCGTCGACTTCTGCCACTCCCTCACTATCAATGACGCCTCGCTGCGCAGGCGCTTCTCCTATGGCAGCGTAGATGTCGATCCAGGCCTGCGAGCCAGAGGCGGCCATGTAGTATTCATTCCTGCCGTGGCCGATGTCCTTGCCGGCAATCATCTTCTTCAGCAACTCAACATAAAGCGTGTTTGTATCATGGACGGAGCTGACAGGCCACGTCTATGGTAATGACACATCCGTCAGCGATCAGAAGAGCAATGCCTGACCGATGCGATTTACACCATCGAGATCGTCGACCTTGCACAGCTGTCCAATCGCCGTCGCGGCGCAAAAAATGCTCGTCGTCTGGATGGAGTGCCCTTGCCGGACACAACGCACGGTATAAGCACGTAACTCCTCACACGATGAGCTTCGGCCGTCTCGTTGATGGTAGAGTTGGCCTGCAGTGCCTGGAAGACTCACTTCTTAGCCTTTGTATACGACATGTATATGGACACCAATCTCCAACATACCGTGTTCATCGGAGGGAAAGAATTGTCTCAGGCCGAGATCCGGAACGAGCGATGCACTGCAAGTTGGATCCGAAGTTTATGCCACTACATTACTGCACCTATACTTCGTCCTGGTTCATCAGAAGAATCAATCGAACCTGCACCGACGACGTCCAGAACCGTTGACATCCGGATCGAAGCATGAGCAAGCGAGGCGGTGAGAATCGAGAACGCAGTTTGCATGGTGACAGCAAAGACTCGAAAGCACGCAAGTTCCCAACTGGGCACTGCGAGCAGTGATGGATCCTGGGAAGGCGCTCATATCGACGGTCTTGAGGGTTCTCAAGCGGAGTGCGCCCATCGCGGCAGCGGCAGCAGACGGTGGTTTTGCATCATTCGCAGACCAGGACGAGGCGTATATGTGAGGGAGGGGCCTTTGATAAATCATAGAATAGTAGGAAGACAAGCAAGGTGTCGAGAGTAAGAGACACACTTGCTGCCTCAGGCTAGGAAAATGACTAAGCGCTTGACTTGACCGTAGTAGCTCAAGCCACCAATCCATCCTTTGTACATCATCACATGGTAGGTACATTGTCTGCCTTCGGAAGTCATGAGATAAGTATTCTACAAGCGCCTCTTCGCATTTCCTTTTTCATTCCTGCGATCCTGCGACTTCACGACAACATCATCGCACGCGGGCCGAGACCAAACAGATCAAGGGAACGACCACACCACGACACCGCCCTTCAAGCTCGCACAGCATGGTCTCCGCCACCTGGGCCGTTCCCTGCGGCGTCCTCGGCGCCATCGTCGTCGTCGGCACCATCTTCTTCTTCTGGTGGTTCCCACGCACCTTCAAAAAGGGCGTCAACGTCGACAACGAACGACTCGAAGTGCTGCAAGACGAGGACCGAGAGTTGCGGAGGCAGAACAACAGGGACACGATTGAGAGGTTCAAGAGGGCGAGAGCGTTGGAGAGAGGCGAGGTGGTCGAGTTGGATGAAAGCGCGGCGCATGACCCGCCGCCTCCGGCATATCTGGCGCCGCCGCAGTATAGGTGAGGTCAATGGCGGGAGAGACGGACAACGGGACGAGTGATGATTTGTGAGTATGGTTACATGGCCTTTTGGGAAGCGTGGGACGGTGCAAGGTTTGGAGGACGGAGGACTGGACACAGACCGGTCGGCATGTGCTTTTCTTGCCAGCTCTGGTACCTGAGTGGGTGCGCAGTCCTGACACAAGCGGCAACTCGTCAAGACATACTGAGAAGCTACGAGGAAGGGCAGGCAGGAGGCAGTGGTCGGACTGCAGCAGGAGGCCTCGGCAAGCCCTTGACGAGACGATATACTTGAAACAGACCTTGACAGCGCAAAGAATCTTCGACAGACCTATACCAGACTTTTGACCATTCGAACGACCATCGACTTGCTTTCATTCGCTATGAGTTCAGAGACTACACTTGGCGGACGTGCGCCGTATGGACATCGCTGCCGAGACGAGAGGTAACGACATTATGTTGCCAATGCGACTGGCAGCAGCACATCGCAGTGCGTCAATCAGAATACAATCTTGACTAACGTTCGCATGTATTTCGGAATTATCGTACAAAAGAGGAACGACACACCAACACCGCGAAGCAGAGGACTTCTTGCCAGCGGTCCGAAAATTCCGTCAGGGAGGAATCAAACCGCCTTGTTGCTCATCCCAATCACGGCAATAACACTCCCCTATACCCGGGGCGAAAGGATCGTCGAAGTCGCTATTGGGTGGTGTCAGCATAAATTACCCGTGATTGGTTGTTCGCGAAGAGCAGAGGATTCACCATGCTGCGGCGTTCTTGCCGCCTTTGTCTTGGTAGCAACATTTCCAGCAATCCGTTACAGAACGACATTGGCAGGATGCCAAGGGCGGCTCTACGACTTTTACCTGCGAGGGCAGACGGTTGATGTGAGTCAGTGGGTAGGCTGGAGTGGAGAGGGGAGGGATCGAACCGCGATGACAGGAGCTGCGAGGGCGAGAAGAGTAGCGAAGGTGGCGATTGAGATCTTCATGATTGAGTGCGGTGTTCGATCTTGAATGGTTGGTGCTTGTTGGAAGGAGGAATAAACGTGCAAGTCGAGGAGAGGTTGAAGAATGCAATCGGACGGGTACGTTGCTCGATGGTTTCTTGTATCCAGCGAGTGACGAACGCATTGGAGTGCCTTCCGCTTCTGCGAGGCATCCTGGTGCCACGAGGTCAGCTGCGTCCGTATTTCATAGAGGGGTTCGATAAGGCATGAATCTAGATTACGCTGAGAACTCAGCGATGTCGAATCAGAGGTTGCCCGTCGAGCGGGAGGCAGGGTATACCAATGTGGCAAACTTCTGCCCCCATTCTGTATACGAGACAATTTGTAAGACTATCAGGGATGCGCTGAAGTAGAACCACCGAAATGGGATCTCGGCTTCGTTTTGTGCTTGGATTCGAAGCGCCTCAGTTCAGCTGCACGTTCAACAGCTCGAAGCGATCAAGACTGCGACAAGATTGCATTCGAGACGTGGCTGGATGCTAAGGGTTCTCCTGACCACAAACTGACTGGCGTTATTGTCTTAGAAGCTCCCGTCCGGCGAGCGAGCCAATTTGTGAAGGTGTGACGTTCGTCGACAGGCATATGCTAACAGAACGACCAGACTCGAACGGCAGAGACCTCAGTCGACTCCCCCTGTCGACCCTCCGCGAGCGGCGATCCCCCTTGCATTGACGCTGCCCGACCACCTCTCATGCAAGCGAGGAGCTATCATCGCTTTGACACCACTCCGAGCTCGAACGGATTGGAAGCCAACGGATAGAGGTTCTGAAAATATTCGTGATTTAGTTAGACAACCCCAGGACTCAAGTATACATCAACCGATATGGGGAGGCCGAGGGACTGATCCTCCCCCGGTCGTTCCGCAGCTACACCGCCCTATACCAGCGGAATTGACGTGGTCGCTGTGACCGCGGTTGTTGTTAGCACAGATGAAACTTGTGTAGCCGTGGCGGATTCTTTACCATAGCAGGCCATTCGATCCGTCCTTGTCGTAGCAACATTGCCAGCAATCCGTCACTTTCGCGCATTCGCACTTTTTGAGTGCCTACATTCCATGACATCGCTTCTTAGCAAAGTTGATTGGTCATCGTCGAGAAGAGGAAGAGCGTACCTTTGGTGGAGGTCGAGAAGGGGGAGGATGAATCTTTGGTCGTGGTCGAGAGGGGGAAGAATGCACCGTTGGCGGTAATGTAGTGGAAGGAGGATCAGGATCTACCGCAGCGATAGGAGCTACGAGGACGAGAACGCCAACAAAGATGGCGATGGAGATCTTCATTTCGGTCGTTAGACGCGGACTTTGAATAGCGTTGCGGAAGTGTTTGTTGCCAGACTTCAGAAGATTATTTGAAGCTTGGAGAACGGAGACAGGTCAGACAGCTGGGCTCAGTAAATTCTTCTATAGACAACTGACATCGTGCATACAGGACCGTGCCTGAATCGGGCAGCGAATGAGAGCATTGCATTCGTTCGAAGCCAGGATGTGGTCGGCTTCATCTGACTTTGTCAGGGAACCCGCAGCTTCATATACGCATACATCCTGAATGCTGCCTAGGTTCGGCGGTATAGAACCTGAGTTCAAGGCAGCTCGTGGGCTTTCTACCCTGCAGATGCGAACGGCGTAATCAGAACTTCATGACATGCATCGATTCGGATCGGATCGTCATTGCTCTCCTACGGGAAATGAGGGCAATGCCTTCCTGCGACTGCCCAAATGGCTCAACATCGCTCGTGCCTTGCTCGAAACAGCCTCATCAGTTACATATGCCAGCATATCCTTCAAGCTCGACTGCCAGAACCCCAGAGAAGATTTCACCGAAGTTTCAGGCCATGTGCGTTGACTTTGCGAACGCTGCTTCCTACATCAGGACGACTTTGTCAAAAGGAGCTGTTGCCCATCGGGGTGCAGTACCTCGTGGAGTCTCAGCGGTGATGAAATTCTGGCCGATCAAAAGTCGTCGTTTGTGTATTGGAATTGAATAGTACTGGATTTATCTATTGCGGAAGCAGAACGCTCAGCGATTCGTCTCAGTGGTTCGGTGTCTTGTGTGCGGTGCTAGAAACTCGAGAAGGCACAGCTGGACACGATGGCAAGCACACTACGTTAGTCAATGCGTTCTTGTATAGACTTGCTGCCACATCATGCCGCTCGTCTCGAGGCTTTCGGGGTGCGACCTCCGCTGAATTGTCGCGCCGGAAGTCAGAAGTTCATGTCATGTCTAGTTGCAAGGCCTCGTGCAACCTGCCGAATTGTACGATGTGGAGGTGACCGTGATCGTGACAGGCTCTTCCGTAGTAGCGGAAGAGGTGATCGGAATCTGTGCTGAAAATGCAGTGGAAGAGGACGTCGTGGAAGTGGTAGTGAAGACCAACGGCTCAGTAGAAGTGGCAGAAGATGTCGTAGAAGTGGTAGTAAAAACCTGCGACGAGGTGGTGGTATATGTTGGCGGCACTTCGATAAAGATGGTTCCAGCAACTGTGCCGCTGGGAGGCACGCTGGAGTAGGTGCTCGTGCCGGTAAAGTCCACCGTCCCGTAAGAGGTAGCAGTAACGTAGCGCTGAGGAGGCAGCTGGATAAAGATCGTTCCAGCAACTGTGCCGCTGGGAGGCACGCTGGAGTAGGTGCTCGTGCCGGTAAAGTCCACCGTCCCGTAAGAGGTAGCAGTAACGTAGCGCTGAGGAGGCAGCTGGATGTAGATTGTCCCCGGAGCTGTCCCACTCGGCGGAACGCTGGAGTAGGTGCTGGTTCCAGCAAATTCAGTAGTTCCGTAGGATGTGAAAGTCACATATCGGGCCGGTGGCACCTCGATGTAGATGGTCCCTGGAACATTGCCGCTTGGTGCAACGCTTGAGTAGGTGCTCGTGCCGGCAACGTTGGCGCTTCTGTAGGATGTGTAAGTCACGTAGCCTGCAACTGGTGTCTCGATAATCAGGGTCCCAGAGACGGTCCCGCTCGCAGGGATTGTGTAGGTGACAATCTCTGTGCGCTGGGTTGTGCCGGTGTACGGTCTTGTGGTAGTCACCGTGCCTGGCGATGTAGCCGCGGGAGGCGTCTCGACAATGACAGTTCCTGGAACGGTTCCGCTTGGAGATACCGTAGTAACCGTAGTCGGACCTGCTATAGGACTCGCTCCGGAATATTGCCTTGTTGAAGTCACCGTCCCTGGGTTGGGCTGGGCAGCAACCGGAGTCTCGATAATGACTGTGCCCGGATTCGTCCCGCTAGGAGAGATCGTGGTGACAGTAGTAGCAGCCGTAATCGGGATTGCGCCGGAATATTGCCTTGTTGAAGTTACTGTGCCTGGGTTTGGCTGGGCAGCAGCCGGAGCCTCGACAATCACTGTCCCAGGAATCGTTCCGCTCGGAGAGATCGTAGTGATTGTGGTCGGGCCAGAAATGGGGATTGCGCCGGTATATGCTCGGGTCGATGTCACCGTGCCCGGTCCGACGGAAGAGGGAGTCTCGACAATTACCGTGCCGGGAATCGTTCCGCTCGGAGCAATTGTGGTAATAGTGGTCGGGCCTGAGATTGGACTTGTGCCTGTGTACGCTCGCGTCGATGTCACCGTGCCCGGTCCGACGGAAGAGGGGGTTTCGACAATGACTGTGCCTGGGATCGTGCCACTGGGCGATATCGTAGTAACAGTAGTTGGGCCAGTGATTGAATTCAGACCCGTGTACGCCCGCGTTGATGTTACATAGCTGGGTCCGCCAGACGAGGGGGTTTCGACAATGACAGTGCCTGGGATCGTGCCGCTCGGAGAGATCGTAGTGACGGTAGTCGGACCTGCAATCGGACTGAGGCCAGAGTACGCTCGTGTCGAAGTCACATAGCCCTGGTGCGCAACATGGTTAGTAAAGGCTGCATCGAACAGGACCAAGAAGTACGTACCTGCGGACCCGGAGGCGTTTGGATCTGTACCAAGCCAGGAACAGTTCCACTCGGTCCATAAACCGCGCTGGTGATGGGTCCTGAGATCGGCGATGTTCCGGAATAAAGTGTGGTAGCTGTTATGTAGCCCGCAGAAGGCGGAGGCGTTTGAATCTCAACGAGGCCTGGGTTGCTCCCACTTGGTCCGTAGAGGGTGCTGGTGACTGGACCCGAGATCTGTGAAGCTCCGGTATACAGCGTAGTAATCGTCTGATAGCCTACGTAGGATGGTGGAGTCTGAATCTCAACGAGTCCAGAGTTCGTTCCACTGGGTCCATAAACCGTGCTGGTGATCGGTCCTGAAATCGAGGAAGCTCCCGTAAACAGCGTGGTAACCGTCTGATAGCCCACAGAAACTGAACCTGGCGTTTGAACTTCCACCAGCCCGGAACTCGCACCGCTGGGTCCGTAAATCGTACTCGTGATCGGTCCGGAAATCGAGGAAGCTCCGGTATAGAGCGTCGTGACCCGGAGGAGTCTGAACCTCCACCAACCCCGAGTTCGTACCACTGGGTCCATACACTGTACTCGTAATCGGCGCAGTAATCGGAGACGTCCCCGTGTAAAGCGTCGTCACCGTCTGATAACCCACAGGACCAGCCCCCGGCGGAGGAGTCTGAACCTCCACCAGCCCCGGAGAGGTCCCACTCGGCTGAGCAACCGTGGTCGTTCGCGGCGCAGAAATCGTGCCCGGCCCGGTGTACAACACCGACGTCGTCAAATATTCCGCCGAGGACGCAGCAAGAGGAGGAGTTTCGATGACCACGGTGCCGTAATTCGACCCGCTGGGTGGTATGGTACTTGTCCGGGGAGCTGTGATCGGCGGGAGGCCGGTGTATGCTCTTGTGGTGGTTATGTAAATTTCTGGGGCCGGGGAAGAAGCGCTGGGAGTGGTGTAGTCTGGATACTCGACGACGACGTAGGCGGGGTTTGTACCGCTGGCGGAGACGGTGGTGATGGTTGTTGGGCCGGTGAGGATTACGGTGCCGGTGTAGCGGTTTGTGACGGTGACTTGGCGGATGGGGAGGAGGACGATGACTGGGAGGTGTTAGTATTCTTGTTCTCGAGGCGAGATGGAGGAGGCAAGCTTACCGTATGCGGGCCTTGTGCCGCTCGCAGCGATGGTTGTTGTGTAGGGCTCTGTTCCAGTCCAGTATTGTGTGCTTGTGATTTCCGGCGGGACTGCAATGATCACTGTTCCGCTGACCGTGCCACTCTGTGGGATCGTTGTCAAGGCGGTCGGCGCCGTGATGCCTGTTTCTGTTCCAGTGTATGGCTGGTAGCTGGTGACGAGACCGAGCGATTGCGTTGGAAGATTCTCCGTGGCGGGAGACTGACTGGAGACAGGGATTGAGGTGAAGATCGATGGGGAAGTCAAGGTCGTGATGTCGGCGTAGGATATGTAGCTCGTGACGAAGTTTGTGCTGGCGTCGTCGGAGGTCGTCGAAACGCTGCCATCATAGACGGGAGGCGATGTTTGGCTTGAGGAGGCAGGAGACTCAGGCGAGGAGGCTGCGAATCCTGGAGAAGTCGCAGACATGACCGGACCGGTTGTGGAAACACTCGCGTCGTTCGACAAGACGAAAGACTCCGAAGAGCTGGCCGCGGTGTCCCTCGAAGTCGTCGTCGTCTGCACAACAGGCGGATTGCTCGGCTCCTCCAACCCAGGCGTCCCACTCAAATCCACGCTCGACATCGCGCTCCCACCGGTAAACTCGCTTGTGCTCAACTCCTCCAATGCCGTCGTCCGGATCGTCAACCCGCCATCCGGCGTCGCGCCTCCACCAACGCCAGAACTAACACTCGACCCAGGCAGACCCAGAACACTGCTATTCGCGTCCGCCAACGGAGGAAAAAGCCCACTCGACACGGTCGTAAACCCGCCATCGCTCGAACCGGAAGCGTTGAATTTCGAAGACGGAGCGAGCGTCGACGGGTCGCCGACGACGACGCCGCAGGACTTTTTGACTACGACGGTGATGACCTGGACTGCTGTTTCTCATGTCGTCAGTTCATGGCGCATCGATGGGTTGTTGGGTGTGGACTTACCGGCGGGACCTTGCTGGGCGAGCGCGAGACTGACCAGGCCAGCTAGGATGGAAAGTCTCATCGTGCGGAAAATCATGGCAGTGAGGAGGCTTGCTGAGTCTGCCACGTTCGGATGTGAAGACATTGTGTTGTTTTCGATCGGGGTGCTGCAAGGCGTCGTTCGACATTCTTCATTCCTCGGCCTTGCTGCAATCAACTGTGGAATGTGGGCTTGTAGTTGGCGTCGTCTGAGAAACACGAACTCGAGAATGGGCCTCCTGATAATGAAATCGGTGCAACTCCTTGATAAGCATGTGAAAGCTGCTATACTCAATGCCAGTTGCCGGTGCATTTGAACACGAGGCTGTTGATCGCGGGCTCTATCCCGCCCAGAATGAAGCAATAGCGCACCGCAAAGCAGCCTTGTAGTCAACATTTCCATTCCCGGTAGTCTGTAGTAATGTACATCCTGACCTCGTTTCCCTTCCCACCAAGCATTCAAAGTCCATGTACCCAGTATCCAATGTCATACCAAAAGAAAAACGAGCGTCCTGTGCGTCCTCGATGCAAACACGAACCTAGTTCGCGACTTCCTGTGCCTCAATACCCGCAAGCTTGACCTGCGCGGTCATCGATTTGGCGAACAGGGCAATCTTCTCACCACCGATGAAATACATCTCCGCGAGCATGACGTGCGCAGCCACAAAAACGACGCTCATCTCAATGGCGACCATCTTGACGTACAGCTTGATCAACCTCCAGCGAGATGCGGAGTCGAACGAGCGCCACGCCTCGACGAAGAGAGCCTTGGAGCTTCCGCGGGCGGTGAGGTCGAGGTCGCCAACAAGAGCCTCGCGGTCAAAGGGCACGATGGTGTCGCGGTCCTCAGGGAGAAGAGCGGCCTCAATGCGGGTCAAGGTGACGGTCGCGGGGAGAAGGACGGCCACAGCGACGAAGATGGCTGTGGCTGGGACGGCCAGCACGCGCAGGGCAATGAGACCCATCTGGCAGCCCTCTCCATCCTGGGCGGCCTGGACCACGTGGTCGGATGGCATGTTTGGCAGACCGAGAGCGAAGGCGACGATGATTGGGAGGATAAGAGTGGCCTGCTCCGCGAGAGCCTGGACGAGCGTTGGTAAGAGGACGGCCTTGCACTGGTTGCGGGCCGGCATGCTGCGCCAGAACGACTTGGGCGAGTCGGTGGCGATCATGGCGTGAGTCCAGGCCATGTGGATGCGAGCGAGACCGAGGGAGACGAAGATGTAGATCAAAGAGTTGCCCACGAGTCCAGCGTCAAAGACGGTGATGAGGAAGTTGGAGACCACGCTGTGAAGGAGGTGGTACATGACCGAGACCCTGGCACCGCGGAACTTGGCACGAAAACCGCCAATCTTGTGGAGATGTGCCATGGTGGTGCTGATCTCGGAGGTGATGGGCTTGGTATCCACGAGCATGACCTCGACATCGGCTTCCGCCTCGGACGGCATCAACGGCTCCTTCTCGAGTGGCGCATCGGGGGTATCGGCGTAGGCGGGAGGCTTGTCGGAGATGATGGCGATGCTGGAGGGTGATTCGATCATGGTCAAAGCGGCGATGAGCTCTCCGATGCTATATCGAATCTGGGTAGATGTAGTCAGTGAAGTGTTCTTTGTCCGTATGGTATGAGTATGTACGTACAGCCGCCACGACCAGCAGAGTGATGAAGCCGGTGAGGATGATCGGGATCGTCTCGTAGGAGCGAATCTCCCAGTCCAAATCGGTGTCGGCTTTGGTATGGTACAAAGAGGCATCCTGCTGGAGTTCCTTGTATGCATCGTTGTCGCGGGTGAAGTGTTGTTGGGCAGAGCTGATTCCTCGGCGCAGCAGATGACCCAAAACTTGGCCGTGAACTCCGGCCATGATGGATGGTCGATCGTTGGGATGTTTCTTGGGGTGGGAGTATAGTCGATATGTCGTGAGGAGGAGGAGGAGGAGGAGATGTTCGATGGAAAGGTGACGTTGGTGATGGTGGTGGTGGTGGTGATGATGGAGTTGGTAGAACTAGAGGGGCGATGAATGGGGCTGAGTCGATGGACGGCTGCCTGAAAGGACGGATCGGACCGACCCGGGCGGGCGGGCTGGATCTATGTCTATCTTTCTATCTTTCTATCTTCGGCTTCTTGAGCGTGTGTTGACAGCCAAGACAACAATCGTAAGAGGTCCAGTCAATCGACGCCCTTTGTTGCAGAACAGATACGTGATACGAGCTTACGGCTCCATATTCCTTTCCGCTGTGAGGAGATTGCTGCGAGAACAGCATCCCACCTCAGCCTCGTCGTCGGCATTGACATCAAGACAGTCTAGAGGTGATGGGCGGAGACATATATCACTGAGGAGTTCAAGGAAACGAACATGTAGCAGCAGCACCTGCACATATGGAAGGAAATCGGACGTCATCTCCATGTTGTAACCCTAACCCTAACAGCCTGACTTATAACCCTAACGTAAGCATGGCACGCATCATGACGGCACGAGAAAAGAGAAAACGTGCAAAAGAGTGGTCGCACAAGACGATGGTACATGCAGGCAGACTCGTCGTGTCATTATTATTACACAGCTCACTTTGCAATGCCGCCTAATAAGACAAGCAACCCTACACACACAAAGTCCATCGTAAACTTGTACCAAACACACACGTCGTAGCATCCTCGGGATCGGATCGGCATGGAGCTGGGGTAGAACTAGTCTAAGCCAAGCAAACCTCCATCTCACTTTCAAAAGAACCCACCCCCCCACCAATAAACGCCACCCCATCCTTCCTCACCCACCATGCTCCTCGCCCCCCTCTTCGGCACCCCCACCACCCCCCCTCTTCACCGTCGCCGCCGCCGTCTTCACCGACATTTTCGCCTACGGCATCGTCGTGCCCGTCTTCCCCTTCGCCCTCACCACCCGCGCCTCCATCCCGGAATCCTCCGTCCAGCGCTGGGTGTCGATTTTCCTCGCCGTCTACGGCGCCGCACTCCTCGTCGCGTCGCCCGTGTTCGGGTGGATCGCGGATCGGAATGATAGTCGACAGGTGCCGTTCTTGGGGGGATTACTGGCGTTGGGGGCGAGTACGGCGATGTTGTGCGTGGGGAACGGTATCGGCGTGTTCGCGGCCGGGAGGGTGTTGCAGGGGATTTCGGCGGCGGTGGTGTGGTGTACGGGACTGGCGTTGTTGGTGGATGCCGTCGGACCGGAGGAGATTGGAGTGGCCATGGGCTATGTGGGGTTGTCGATGAGTTTGGCGGTCATGTTGGCGCCCTTGTTGGCCGGGGTGGTGTTTGAGACGGCGGGGTATTATGCCGTGTATGCCATGTGTTTTGGGTTGATTGGGGTTGACGGTGAGAGTGTACTGCAGGACAGAAGGAGGCCTGCTGTTCACGAAGCTCGAGTCGTCTACTTGGGCTCTTCTGCGTGTAGACCGAGATCTGTGTTGGTTCTCACAGCTGACAAGTCGAACAGTCGTACTACGTATCATGATGATCGAACCGAAGATCGCGAGGAAATGGCTGAAGTCTGATGCTGTCGCGCCGGAATCCTCGGACTCGGACCAGGCGGACAAGACCGTCGAGGAGAAGCAACCCACCATCAACTCCAAAGATGCCCCTGACCTCTCTCCACCACCCCAACCCACCACACCACCAACCTCGCCCCCAAGTTCTCCGCCCACAAGACTCCTCCACCGCCTCCCCCCCATAATCTCCCTCGTCGCCTCCCGTCGCATCCTCGCCATCCTCTGGGCCTGCACAATGGCGTCCTCCCTCCTGACCTCCTTCGACGCCATCCTCCCCCTCTTCGTCCGCGACACCTTTTCCTGGTCCTCCCTCGGCGCGGGCCTGATCTTCCTCCCCATCGTCTCCGGCTCCTTCCTCGGTCCCTTCATCGGAAGTCTCTCCGACCGCTACGGGCCGCGATGGCTCGCGACGAGTGGCTTTGTGTTGGCGACGCCGTTCTTAGTCCTGTTGCGGTTGGTGGAGAGGGATTCCCTCGGGCGGAAAGTCATGCTGTGTGCGTTTCTGGTCATGATTGGGTTGGGATTGAATTTGGCGTTGGTGCCGTTGATGGCGGAGATGACGTATGCGGTCAAGGCGAAGGCGGCGAGGGCGCCGGTGGGCGCGTTTGGGAGGAATGGAGCGTATGCGCAGGCTTATGGGTGAGTTCTCCTGTTGTTTCTTCATCGAGGAGGGCACGAGACCTTGCAGCTGATCGATTGTACAGATTGTTCAACATGGCTTGGGCAGCAGGCAGTATGATCGGTCCCCTCCTAGCCGGTCTAATCGTCGAAGCCCACGGCTGGAGTCTTGCCACACTCATCCTAGGGATCGTCAGTCTGATCACAGCCGTACCGACCGCGATTTGGACGGGTGGGAGTTGGTTCAAGGAGAGGAGGAGGAAGATAGCGGAGAGTGCAGAACAGGGAGTTGATAGAGGGCAGAGTGAAGAGGCGGTTTAAATGTGAATATCTGTATATGTTAGGATGAATCATAGATCCGGTCACGATGGCTGTTGACATGGCGCCTGTGAGTCTGGTTTGATTCACGGTCTTCGCCATCAAAAGTCCACAGGTCTGCTACGGATTCGTGAACATCAGCCGAACAATTTTTTGTCAACTCCACCCAAAACAATCGTCCTACTGATTTCAACCACCCAGAAAAATCTTCGAAATCTCCTTTGCGCAACGCCAACATGGTTCTTGACACTTTTCAAGTCTCTTCGTTCCACATACACCTGTACGGAATGGCAATTCAATCGTCTCACTCCACAATTTGGAAGCTCTGTGCTGGCGATGCTCGTTCCAGACTGCATGTCACACCCGCGCCACGATCAAGCTTCGCAACATCAACGCGTATGGGGTGAACGGCATCGACTAGTCCTGTCCTGTCGAGAACAACTTCGAACCACATATCGAACGCCTTGGAAGCATCCGAGTCTACCAGGCCGTCGTTGGTGATTGAAGCATTCCATCAACCCATGCAAGCAAGTTGTTCCTGTGGGAGACAAGAGATGCCTCCCGATGGGCACTCATGTTCAAAGTGGCGCATAATCTTGTGAAGCTGTACGTGGAATCTCGGGCAGCGAAACACTTTGCAGGTGTATGTTAAAAGGTTTTGTACAATAATTTTGAGCGGACGGGTTGCGACCTGGCCTGCCTGCCACTGCAAAAGCGACACCGATGTTGCTCTCTCTCGTAGGCTAGAAGACGTAACAATAGCGGAGTACTGTCTGGAATCGAAAACGTGTATTTGTCGGTGTATAGCCGGTTGTCGTGCTGTAGTGCGCGAGATATGCAGTGAGGCTTGTCGTCTGTTGGCACTCTTTTCGATAGACGAGAGAGCGCAGAAGTTGCATTATGTCGCAATTTCCTACTGACAGTCCCATTTACCGCTAATCCTATCCCATAGCGTTAGCTCTAGTCTTGAAAGCCACGGAGAGTGTTGGATCCAAACAACAAACATACAAAACACATTTGCCGTGCGTATTGATACACTCTTTCCCACTTGTGGCAAGGCAGCAAGGGTCGCCGTAATTTTCGCATGCTTCGCCTACGAAGACGAAGGCAAGAATGGCGGCGACGAAGGCGATAAAGCGCATGGTCGATAATGCTGGTTTGAGTCGATGGATGGTGCCGGTATGAGTGAGAAGAAGCCGGTATGACGATGTATTTGGTAGCTGGCGGGAGTTGGCGATAAGATTCGGTGATGTTTGAAGAAGCAAAAGACCCACGGCATCGGAAGAGGAAGAGACGCTGTTTTATCATCACGCTCTGCCCTCCTTTCTTGCAAGGACCATTGGCGGAAGTCGCTGGAATATGTGGCATGCCTGTCTCCCTCGCTCTCATCATCTCGCTGCTACAATCCGACAGTCACACCACCAAATTCCTGGGCCTGCGCGTGCTAACTAGCAAATGCCGACAGCAGAGATGCCAGGGTGATGATCAGATGCCCGAGGTGTCGTCGTGGTGATCCGAGCATGTCCACATGGCCGTCAATCGGTCGACTCTTCAAGGACTGGCGACAACTCCATAGGTCTCTGCCAACTCCGTGGTCGGTGGTGATCCGGTTGTCGGTCATGAACAATAACGATGGACGGTGAGAAGAGGATTGAAAGGAAGCAAGAGCGTTAGCTGGCCGTGAGGATTGAACAACGCATGGTCGCACCCACCAGGGATGACAACGATCAAACCATGATCATGCCATGAACACGGTCACGGTCCAAACCAAATAGAATATGCAGCCGGTGGAAAATCGATGATCGAGAGTAACCACCGGTAAGAATATCGGGTTCCCTAGCTGGGGTCTGGCCAATAGGTACCACTCCGTGCATCGAGGAAGGTGTGAGTCCGATATGCTCCCACGCCGTACGTACAGACCGTGGACTGCATAGTAGAACTACAGGAAGCAGTGCTGACGCTGAAAACAAAACTCAATCGGTGCCCACTTTGGGCAGGTGGACGATTTCACGACTCTGCATCGGACCGGACATATCAGGCACTGCTTCATGCTTTTAGTCCAGACTCTGTAGTTCTACACCCTCGAGGGTGTGATATTGTCACCAAGAGTTGCCAGTTCGATGGGCGGTGAGTCCGGTGGCTACCAACCCGCTGCAAACCTCTCCACGCGACCGCTCCAATATACTACTCAAAGCCTGGAAATCCGTTCGAAAGTCGTCCAGTCCGCCGTGGCTGGCCGCAACCCGGACAACAAAACTGCTTTCATGCTCCTCTACTGCAACCGCGGTGACCTTTCGCGGATCGTCCCAGACCGACGATAGGGACGCAAACGCCCCGGCCAGCTCGCGCCTCTGACGCAAATGGACTTGCATAGAAAGGTCAACGTGCAGCTGGACACCAAGCCCGAGCCATCGAGTAGAAGTCGCGAGAGGCAGGCAAGCTGCAGAGATCCCTGCTATTTGCACACAGATCAAGATCCGGCTCGTAACGAGGTCTGAGGTATTGTAAGACGTAGCGCATACAGGTTCTTGTCGGTCCTACCTGGGAGCCAGACCTTAACTTGCACACCTCGAATTTCGAAATTATAAAATCAGCTAATTTTTAATGAATCTTTATAACAACACTATAGACTATAGTAGCAATAGAGACTACGCTAAAGGGGCTGTATAAAGCTAATAAAAGGGATTTTAATAAGCTATAGCTAAATAGAAATTCTTTTATAGTACTTTATTTTATTAATAGTATAAGGCTACTATTTATAAAGCTTAATATTATAAGAGAACTATACTAATAAGATCTTACTTATATTACTTAACTTATATTAATATCCTTATATATATAGGTATTCTACTAACTTATACTAGGAATAGTTTCTATTTCTACTAAGAGTATCTTAGATATTATACTAGATCTGTTACTTTATAACTATATGTAGTATAGCTACTAGAGTATTAATATTAGACCTATTTTAATAAAACTATAAATATAAATATAGAGCTAAATAATATATATAATATAGATAAAAAGGGC
>AFIY01000017.1:0-13518 GCA_000223825.2 Zymoseptoria passerinii SP63 | reverse complement strand
CGATAGATAATAAATCGATAGATTATAAATCGATAGATAATAAATCAATAGATAATAAATTAAGAGTACTGTTACATAGGCTAGAGGTATCGATATCTTCCTCCTCGCTATTACTAATCTTTATATATAATAGTATCCTTCCCTCTTACTTTACTACCGGTAGAGCTATTATTTTAGCTATACTACGACTTCGAGCGACGGTAAGGTATAGAAACCTCTCTAGACCGAGGTAGACGCACGCCCCACTTAGCTGCCTTGTTACTACCAAGAATAGGTAAGAGTTAGGCGCTAACATGGGACAGCCGTCCATACAAGGATCCTCGGCTTTTCACCGGAGCACCGTGTGAGATTCTAAGGGATCCATCGCCGTTCACAGGCGACATTGGGCGCCCTATTACGACTCAGATTGTACCAGATCCTAAGCAGAGTTGCCGATTGCCGTCTACGATCAGGAAAGACCATCGCTGTTCACATACATTCCGACCCTAGATCCCAGTGCTGAAGCCTTGCAGAGTCTGGACTCAAAAGCAGCCTGGTCCCTGAAGACGATACCGACATCTCCGACCCAATGCCAACTCGAGAAATGGTCGATACCTGCGGCCTGCCCAAAATGGGCATCGATTGAGTTTGCAACGTCATGAGCACTGCTTCATCCTTCCCGCATGCAGTTCACGGTTTGTCGTGGAGTTCTACAGGGAACCTGGCTTCCCAGCATGGCGATCCCCGTCGCTTCTACAGATGCCGTACGGGAACCGCACTTCCACTGGAGAGGAAACAGTCTTGCAAAACCGTCCTGCAGTCCTCTTCCTGTCGAGTCGCTTCCTGTGGACGAAGTTCTTCTTCACGCTGGGACTCTTGCGGGTTTTGTCGGGTCTTGAGAGATGAAGACATGCGAGGCAGACCTCAGGAGCTTTGGACATGCTTGACCTTGCCGCCGGGGCGGCGAAATACGCACAAGGCCACATGTAGAACGAGGATTCCGCTGCAGGTAGGGTAGGTGGCAGAGCTCTGGATATGCTGGACCTGGACCTTGCCGCTAGAGCAGGGAAAGTTTCCAGAGAACGAGGATGTCGCTCCAACCAGGGAACTCGCAATGTGGAGTCCCTTTGCACGGGTATCGACGATACCCATGATCAAGTATGGGACACGTGTATAAAGACCTGGACGCCGTCTACTCTCGCCGTCTGCCTGCTCCTAAACAAGCCCACTTGCTGAGACACCAAATTCGCTCCACAGCGCATCCAAGCAATACAACTCGGAGCTAACAACGCCTACACCATGCTGTCCATCCGTCTCGCCGTGATATTCGGCCTCGCGTCCTCCGTTCTGGCCCAGGCGGGGGACCGCGACAACCCCAACCCAGCCCGCTTCGTAAATCCTCCCCTCCCCTCCTTCCTCCTCAGACCTCCTCCGCTGACCACCCCCCTTTTCAGCTCTGCAAGAACGACGACCCAGAATACCCCGACGGCTATTGTTTCTACCCGGATACTAGCGGGCAGCTCCTCAACTTCCCCACCAAGTACACATGCGATAGAGTACGTCGTTTGCATCTATTCGCGGCCTAGGTCGTGGTGCTTGACAGCCTTGACTGACATTTCATCGCCGCTGTGACAGGCCAAACCTTGCCCCCATGACCCTAATGGAGCTGATGGCACTCATGTAAGTTGAGTCAGAGGGCTACAAAACACCGCTCAAAGCTTTTTCGGCATCAGCAGAGAGTTCTCTTAGCCCCAATGACCGGGAACCTGGTCATTTTGTCTGGAACTGTCGCTAATTCCTTCCATTTTTTTAGTGCTGCCCATGGCTCCACCATGTGGGCATGGCCGATTGTGGACCCAATTGCAAAACCGACTTCTAAGAATTGCCAAAATCATCGAAGCCTTTCGCAGTGTTCAACAAAGACATTGGGAATCACCCCGTTTTCAAGCAGGGCCGGTGGGATGTCGGGCAATCGGCCGAGAGCTCTGGAGTCGGGGCGGTGGCAGTATCGGAGAGGGACGTGTTGGAGGGAGCGAAGTCTAGGTATAGGGCCGTACATTTCGTTCTAGGAGTTCCGGAATGGCAAATTGGATCCAAGCGAGATGAAAACTTCCAGCATCGGACACGGCAAGCGCATGTGTCTTGTATACACGCGGCTATCTCCCATCAGACCGGCGGATGTCGCTCTCGTTGTCCTAACACGTTTCTGAGATTACGTAATGATTTGACGCCCGATTTGATGCCTGATACTCGAGCTTCGAGCTTCGAGCTTGACGATGAAGACGGAGCGGCGGAGGGCAGCGATCGTGAGTGTCTAGGAGTAGAGAGCGGTTGAGACGATGAATCGAAAGCGTAATGGGAACTCCGGTTTTGACCTTCTCAAGTTGGGGCGTGATTCCGACGTTGACTGATCGTTCCTGTTGTCGCATTGATAATTCTGGCCCTGTGATTCATCACAAGTCTCAAGTCTGACCATGACGCCCTTCACTGCCGCAAAGCGGATATTTTCGCTCAGACGCAACAGTGAAAAACAGAACCTCCCAAAAAGAATCCCTTCAAATCACCTCCTCCCTCTCCCACCCCGTCGGCTTCTGATACCTCAAATCTTTCACCGGATGTTCCTTTCCCTCATCCTTGTACACCGAATTATACGGATTGACATCCAATTTCTGATCCAAATTCCCCAACGTGTGGTTCACCTCCCGGTGCTTACTCTCGTCCGCGCGAATGTACAGCAACAAGTCCCGCATGGTGCGACTTCCCTCCGGCATGGACCAGTACTTGACCGCGATGTCTGGGGCCGGCAGGTTGTTCCATTCGGGTAGAAGGCCGGCGTCGATGTCTTCGATTTCGCGGGTGTAGGTCGTTACGGCTTCTTCTTCGAGGTGGCCGACGAAGCGGTGGCAGGTGCGTGGGGAGAGGAGGTAGGAGACGAAGAAGGCGTTGAAGAAGACGCCTTGGGCTCCTAGGTTGATGTTAGTATACTGTTCGTGATCAAGTGGGAGATTGTGGCTAGGAACGACTTACCGAGCACCATAACTCTCATGAACCATCCCGGTTCCGCCATCTTGAGGAACGTCAGCAAGTGCATTCTCTCGTTGAAGCTCTCCTCCAACAGCGTCTCGATCCATCCATTATCCCTCTTCATCCGGCGCATGCTGTGGAGATGCCGTAGCATGCCCGCCACCATCCCGGGAACGCCCGCCACCGACTCGAGAAAGACATTCCGGATCATGTACTGCCGGGCCGTCATGTTTCCCGCACCTTTACGGTAGCCGGTGGCGAAGTCCAGACTCCAACGGAGCAGACGGACGAACGTCCAGGCGACGCGGTCGGACAAGTCTTTGGGGTTGCGGTGGGCGATGACCACGGTCTTCATTTGCTCGGCGGTATAGATCGGATGGGTCCAGGCTGTTGGTGTCTCTTTGATGCCGGGAGAGTCGGGCTGTGGGAATATTTCTTTCCAGAAGGTGGGTCTGGTGGTGCTGAAGGGCCGGGTTGTTGTTGCATGGTGATGGTGGAGGCCTAGGGATGCCGCTGGTCGGGCGAGGAGGGTCGAGGATGAGCCATTGAGAGCGCGCAGGACTTGTGTCGTTGCCTGCTTGGTGAAGATGGTGCGTTGTGCTGTGAGGCGACTGCACTGCATGAGGTGTGTGTATTCTTGATGTTGTGGTGTGTTTGATTGATGTGTTTGATTGATGAGGAAGGAGGGAAGAAAGGTGAGTCAGGCGGGAGGTGGGTGTTTTATCATCAACGACCAACGTCGCACTGGAAGGATGCGGGACACGGCCAGAGTCGATTGTTCCTGCTGATCAAGGAGCGTCCGAGCTGAGTGACTGTTTTGGGTTCATGCGGTTTGACAGACAATCCGCCTACTTTGATCCGGACGGGAGCGCCAATCGGCTCGCCCGCTTCGCTTTTGCCATCCAGCTCGCTGTGGACACGACGACAGCGATGGATTTTCGGAGTGATTCCTTCGACTCGAACGTTTGGATTCCACCCGGAGACGGTCCATGAGCATCTACAAGGTGATGCCGAAGCAGAACGCAACTTTTCCGGCCTCGTTGAAGTCGACTTTGGCGATCATGCGAGTTTCATCCGGCCGGACGAACTTTCGGACGAAGTCTCAGGACCCCCGGTTTCTTCTCGCACGAGAATGGATCGGAGTACACAAGCAGTCATGCGCCTCGAACTCATCAACGATCCATCTCAGCAACGAAATGTTCACGGAGCAGTCATGACCGCTGCATTTTCGAAGGAGGCGAAGTCCATTTTTGCATGTGGCAGCTGACTTGACGTGATTATTAAAAGTTGACGCCTTCCCGGCAGATCAGGGAGGCATGTTTAGTATCGGATTGGCTGATGATTGCCTTGCAATCCGGCCATTAGCCTGCGAACAAGGACCAGGCGGATGTGCGAAGGTGCTGTAGTTAGTGATATTGTGAGGCGGACCTCACACGCAAGCCTTACAGTAACTACAAACGAGGCGACCACTTCGATGCGAACATACGCAGTATCGACGCCAAGTGCTGGCAGCAAACGAGGCCTTCAGAATTTAAAAGAGCCCGACGTTGTCTTCCTTTTTGGAATCATACGTTTTACAACAAGCTATTAACTACCACACAACACACACCCAACGACAACGGTCTCTTGCCCTCGCTTGCATTCACTTGCCCTCGCAGTCTACTTAGACCGCCGACCTACCTTTATCTACCTAGAACGACATCTACCTAGAACGACATGTGAGCCAGCTACAGTGTTCTATCGTCTATTATAAGGCAGTTTGCTAATCTTGGAAAAGCATGCAGCTCCCTCTTGCAACTCTGCTCGCCTTCCAGCTGTTCCTCCGTGCTACTGTCTTTGCCGGCGGAGCATATTATATCAACTGCCACTGCCTCAACGACAAGGTAGAAGTCGTTCAGGATGCTACGCACTGGGCATGTGATCAAATCGATCACAGTGACTTCTTCCAGAAAGATGAACCTTCTCCACCTACTCTAGAAGTTCCCGACCCTGCCAATGCCCGATGCGCATCTACGGATGGATACGCTATCAACAACAATTGCTTCGACTGCCTCTGCAGGAATTTTCCTGGGCTATACGGCATCTGCGACAGGAAGGAGTACGATCCCTTCATCAGCAGGATCACGTGCGGCGCCGGTTGTTGATCGCAGATGAGACACAGAAGGGTTCAGGCGAGGCCGCGGGCTACTGTTGCTGTTCCATCTTCCATGTCGACGACGATCTGACTCAGGGTTGGGGATTCAAGTGAATAGTTGGGGTAAAGTCCTGTGGAACAAAGTATGAAATAATCTCGACCTATTCTTTGCTCATTCATTGTTCGGTGGAATCCTTCGCATCAACGTCTTATCCTGTTCTTCACAATCAGTCCGATTCCAACCAGTCTACTGTCAATCGACGACTCACTGGCTGAATGAGCTCTCTCCATCTTTGGCATCAATGTCCGTGTGCTCGAGTTTGCTGACACTTGCCGCACGTGGTCCCATGTTTAGATGCTGGACGAATTTGTCGATGGAGCTTTGGGAGCCCTGAGCTTCGCCAATGACCTATCGACTTGTGAGCGAACAGTATGTCCACCGGGTCGAGGGTACGATGGGCCATACCGATCCATCGTCGGCGTTCTTTACGTAGCCGGTCAGATTGAGCGCTGATGCCTTGGTTTCTGTGAATGAGCTGTGAAAGGACGTCAGACGACCTTTAACATCCTCGCCCCGGCGTGTTCTTCAATGCCCATCATACCGGAAGTTGACACCTTGCACGGTGCCTTCAACTTTGAAGGAGATCTGTTGGGATACGCATCAGCTCACAGTCTTGCTATTGATCGAGATCAAGATGTGATGCAGTCGTACTCTCTTCGACATGCTGGATGAGATTGTCGAAAATGCTCGCATCGACGATTCGTGGTGACGTTTGTTGGAAAATGAGAGTGTTTCATCATCAGGTTGTCCAAGGCAAAGAGACGCAGGCAACAAACCTTACGTCATCAGAGAATATCTGTGTTCTGTTCCCTCTCAATGAACGAATAAGGTACGGCCAGCAGTCTTCCAGTCAACATGACTTGTCCCATCGAGCAATAATGGAAGCACACACAATGATTGCAGGCCCAGGCTCGCCATTATTATATTAGAATACACTTCGTCTATTCTTATTATAGTGAAATCCCGGTCGCGAAAGCCACGCGTGGAACTGGGTAGCGCGCCTGTTTCTCGGACATTAAAATCAAAAAATAGAGTTGCTGGGAACCGGTAACAACGACAACAATTAATTTCTTTTACGCTGATACTGTAGAGAGATGACCCCCTTGGATTCGCAATTGCAACGTTGCCAATGGTGTGCATTACTTCGCAGTAGACGCAGCTTTGTCTTCCCTCTGTAGAACTACCACATTCTCAAACTTGAACGACGACTTGGTGATCTTCGCGCCTCGAGTCAGGGGATCAAACGCAACCCCTGTCTGCATTGCATGAACACTTTCCTACGTGTCGCACCACCCCACGGAGATCAGACTCGTGCATATAGCACATCGCAGAATCAAAGATGGCGGACACAGCAGACGCAGCACATGCGACCTCGACCTCATCACCGACCAGCAACAGCGACGTCGCCTCGCCCTCCCACCGACCAGATTCTCCCTCGCCCAGCGTCTCTCCCTCCCTCGCCCTCGATGCCGTACCGTCTCTCGACCGCTCGGCGTCACTGCCCTCGAGCTCAGCAGCCTCCACCTTCTCCAGCCCCTCTCGCCAGTCCAGACTATCAGAGGGAGCCGCATCAGTCGTTCGCCGGAGAGGCTACATGCGGCCGCAAGGGACCTCCTTCGCGACCTCGGCGAGGAATAGGGACTCAGTCATGAGCTTGGGAAGCATCGCTCACATGCAATACTACTTCGCTCGGACTGGTCTGCTGGATGGCAAGGGAGCACAGTTGGCAAAAGAAGGCATCAAAAAGAAGAACCTCCAAAACGCCGCGGACAAGGAAAACCAAGAACCCTTATACCGCACTCAAGATGATTTCCACATCTCCTCACTCTCCCTTCACGACAACGGCAGCAACACGCTCTCCGTCTACGCCTCTTCCCGATCCCGGCATGGACACCGCCGCCTTCGAGTCTCCAACAGACAGCACATTCAACACCTCTCACTGGGACCCGCGCGATCCCATCATGCTCCCACCCACCGTCTCCACCTACAAGCACAAACCGACCTACCTCTCTCCTCTCCCCGACATGCCCGTCCTCCGCCGCGAGCTCAAAGAAGCCCTCCAAGACGCCTGCAAAGTGCTTGAAGAATCCCAGCGCGCACTCGACACTCAATGTCAAAATGTGGCGGAGTCGAGCGGGTACCATGAGATTCAGGGACTGCATTTGCTGGACATCATCACCCTCGCGATTCGCGCGGCGAAGAATTACTACACTGCGCACGCGAATCCGGCACGCTTGTATGCGATCCGGCCGGAAAAGACGATCCGCTCGGATTTATATCAGGTGTTGGACGTGTTGAAACGAATGGCAGGGAGGAATTTCAGGGGAGGGATGCGCATCACTGAACTGTCGGACATCTTGATGTGGATTGAAAGTATCGACAAACTTCTCAAAGAGGAGGAGGCGCTGGAGTTGAAGGAAGCGGAGGAGTGGGAGACTTGGACGTGGCGGACGGGCGACTGGACGGGCAGGGAACGCGAACGGGAATGGCTGTTCCTCAAGTCCTTCGACACGTGCGATCCTGCGCTGCCTCGATGGCCGGAGGCGTCAGCCTCTTCGGACGGTGAAAGCGCCCTGCCGAGTGAGTTCTTGCAGGCGCTGCAAGACGGCCAACGCCTCATCGTCCTGCACAACACCCTCGTCTCCCGCTCGAAACGGAAATTCCACGAGATCAAGACGCATCACACGGACGTTGCCAAGCCGTATCGGATGGCCGACAATCTCCGCTACTGGATCAAAGCGGCGGAGTTGAGATGGGATATCGTGCTCGACGTGCCTGTACTGGATGTCGTGCATGGAGACTCCGCGTCTGCGTGGGTCGCGTTTGAGGAAGCGGTTTTGCGGTGGTGTCGGGCGGTGAGGGAGGAGCTGTGTGAGGAGTGGAGGGTCGAGATGGAGGCTAGTAGGAGACGGCGGGAGAAGCCGGAGGTCGTCGTTGAGGGCGTTGGGGGTGAGAGTAATGGGAATGGGGAGGGGGAGGGGTTGGTCGGGAGAAAGGTGATGACGGCTACGGAGGAGGAGAGGAGAGCTGTTGAGGAGTGGAAGATGGAGACGAGTGTCGGTGATGAGAAAAAGGTCGACGAGAAAGTCGAGTTGGAGGCATAACCCGAGATGATACCCCAAATTGCTGTGTGTTTGGAAGGATTAGGTCTCCAAGACTGGAAAGATAATGTTTTTTGTCTTAGGCTGGTTGAGAAGGGAATGTTGAACATTCCATTTCGACAGCTTTCTAATCGTGCTGTTCGTTGTGTTGTTCGATGTATGAGAAGACATGCTATCGTCGCTGAGAGATATATCCGTATTGTATTGTGAAACTGGGTACGATCTGGACCCCAACCCCTGGAACCGATATTCTATCGACTTGCAGCCCGTCGCGCTAGAGAGGTTCAGTGACGCTGGCTGCGGGCTGCCCTGGCCCGTCGGTACTTTATATGTAACATGTTGTGTGCTCGTCGCGTTGGGTTGATGTGACACCGACATTATTATTGCTGCACGACCGACAAGAGATATTCTCGCGGAACAGAGTGGTATCGTTGACCTACGACCATATCGGACCAACAGCAAGTTACCAAAGGATACAGTCCACGATTGGCGTGCCCAGGGCGAACTACAGACCACGCTCCGTCAACATCCTGGACGATACAGCGGTAGTGGTGATGTGATGGCGTGGTCGTACTACTCGCCGTCTGACGAAAACCTGCTGTGAGCCTGTGAGTCCCCCTCCAATAATCCTCAGCCTTAAAAACCGTTCCGTTTGTCGTCTGTTCGTTTGGTACGCTATCAACCGTCGTACCACGAATCGGCTCCATCTCGCGACGTTCCCGTGATGCCAACACCGCTCTCAAGGCAGCTGCTGTCCTCAGCAGCATCCCAGGACTCTGAGCATGCCACTGACAGAAGCAATGGCAGGCGCTGACCGCATCCGCACGCTCGACGCAAGTGCGCGATCCACGACTGCGACTTCCGACTCCTTCACAAAGAGCTTGAGGGCAGCTGCGTCGACAGGAGACCTCACAAACGGCACGAAGCGACGGTCTGGCTCGAAACGACTGACGCTGGGATTGGAGCTGTTCCAACGCACACTCGAGAAACAAAAGCGACAACGAGAAGAGAAGGGTGGTCTACTGCAACACCGAAGATCGAGCCATAGCCTCGCCGTACACTCGGCACTTCGCAGTCCTCCGACATCCCCTTCGGACCTCCCACCCACACACCCCGATTTCGACTTCGAACAGTGGCATCGACGGAACGAAGTGACCACACGCCGGAGAACGGCTTCGAATATGCCGCTGGGAGGAGGAGTGCGACTCAGTGGAGGACCGGTGTTGACGGACAACGAGGCTTCCACGTGTGAGAGCGATATTTCGTCGGTGGTGGATATCAGCGATCATCTCGCTGCTTCGGACACGGAGGACGAGTACAGGGATACCCGGAAATATCGCATGCCGGATATGGGGAAGACGAGGTTGGGATTGCACACCAAGGAACCGCTGAGTCCGACGCCGAGGGTCGTGCCGAGGATGGAGACGGAGCAGAGCAGGAGTGCAACGCCCAGGAGCAGCACCTTTCTGGCGAATGGAGGTCCGCCGCCGAGTATGGACTTGTCATCACAGATGTCGCAGAGTGCGGTGCCCGGAGCGGAGAATGATGATGGGGATACAGCGTCGATTCGAACGACGATCACGCGGCCTGGGTCGATATACACCCTCGGCCGGGCGAGTTTCACGGGACAACTGGCGCAGCTCACGTCCATGCGATTACCGGATGCGACGTCCCTGGCGAAGAGGATAAGTTCTATGGCGACGAGCACGGAAGCTGCACAGGCTCTGTCGGATGCGTCGGAGCAGATTCGTATGTGGATTCGTCAGGCTTCGGATGTGTTGGATGGTTTGAACGCAGAGGATGATGTGGAGTGGGCGGCGGCGGGAGGGAGGGAAGGGATTGAGGATGTCGATCAAGCGATCAATCGCTTTGAGCAACTGGTGGAGGTGTATGTCATTTCCATCGAGAGGTTGCAGACGAGGCCGGATGTGGGATTGTTGTCGAAAGAGGAGATCAAAGCGAGTGGAGTGAACTTGGAGATCATCATCGGCAGCTGGCAGAAGATCAAGGATACACTCAAGAATATCAAGTTCCAGGTGGAGATCGCGTTGGAGTGGGAGGAGTTGTGGAATACAGTGCTTGGGGAGATATCCCAGGAGATGCATGGCCTGAATCAGCTCGTCTTCGAGATGGAGGAGAAACGACATCAAGGCGCCGAGAGTCTGTTGAGCTCGAAGGATAGCATCGACTTGAGCGAACTGGAGACAATCGTTGAAGATCAGCCCGGGAGGAGGAAGGCGAATAACCGCTTCAGCGTGGTAATGCCTTTCACGGCGGGAATGCCGCTGCAACCTGCGCCTGCGAATGAGCACAAGGAAGAAGATTCGAGTCTTCTCGCTCTATTCGCACGAATGCAACCGCTGAGAGCTTCGCTGGACTTCTTACCGATGAGATTGGCGACGTGGCATATGAGAGGTAATGAGATCTTCCCCAGCGCGTGTCTCGACCTCGATCAGAGAAAAGAGCAACTGGAAGCGCAGTGGGATAAACTCGAAGCCGACGCGGAGTCACTGAGAAGAGAATTGGGAGAAGACAGGTGGGTCCTCGTCTTCCGCAATGCCGGTCGTCAAGCGATGAAGATGTGCGAGTCCATCACGAGGAGTCTCGAGAAGTTGAAGGAATCCATCGCCAAGGATGAGCAGAGTATCAACATCATCGACATGCACGACAAGGTCGAGAATTACGAGGCGAAGAAACGACATTACGGACCGGCGATTGAACGCGTACTGTCCATTATCGATCGCGGCGTGAAAGATCGGCTGACCGTCAATGGCGAGATCTTGCGGCTGCAAAGCGACATCAAGACCCGATGGGCGCAGCTGCAGAAAGAGATCTCCGACATGGATACTGTGGTTGAGGATCTCGGCCTCAACTCCCGCAATCTGCGCGACTCGATCTCCTCTACTGTTATTTCTTCTGAACGATCGGTGGGGAGTAGTCTGGTGGACGCAAATACACCCGCTAGCTCGCCTGCTAGCAGCGTCATCGTCACGAACAGTGCGAGTGGGAGGAAAGAAAGTTTTGGGGCGAATAAGACGCCGACGAATCTCAGCAGCATCAATCTCCGCTCCTCCAGCGGCGCCCGCGCTCCATCTCGGCTCTCTCCTGGCGGTAATGCTGCCTCCACCCTCCCAAGGAAAAGTCTGCTTCCAAGGAAGTCGAATTCGGACTTCCACGCTACCGCAAGCCGATCTGTCTCGACGCCCAGCCGCTCCGCAGTCCCTTCTTCACACTCTGCTTCTGCGAGCAACTGGCCCAGCAGAGGAGAGTTGACGCCTCAGCCGGGTAAGGGGCGGTTTGTGAACGCCGTGAAGAGCGAGGTGAGGGATTTCCGGCCGCTGAGCGCCTTTGAACCGAGTCCGTATGCCAAGGCTCCGGTCACGCCGAAGCGGTATCAACGTGCGACGGTGGGAGAGGCTGGGAATGGGACTGCTTCGCCGAGTGGAAAGGCACCTGCTCACAGGATCGTCAGCGCTCCGGCTCCGACTGTCTCGCAGATCCCCACGCCGGTTTCTGTTTCGACAAAGGGTGGGAGTGCGGTGCCGCCTAAAATTCACAGCGCGAGAACTCCGGCTTCACGCACTTCTGCACCTTCGCAGTCGACTTCCTCGTCGGCGCGAACTCCAAGCCGGATGGCCCGGCCTTCCTCCCGCCTTGCGTCCACTACCAACACCACCACCACCACCAACGGTCACGCTACGTCCAGCACCGGCAACACCACTCTCAAGTCCAAACGCAGCTCCGCCTTCCTCGTTCCTCGAGCGCCGAGCCGAGCGGAAAGTCGAGCGGCGAGTCGTCTGGCGGACAGTGGTATCGGAGAGGAAGGGGGAAGTGTGGATGGGAATGAGGCGGATAATGAGAGTCCAACGCATTGGAAGAGTGGTCAACCGAGGCCTTCTAGTCGCTTTGAGGGGCCGAGGCCGAGTAGTAGGCTGGAGGGGCTGAGGCCGGCGAGTAGGGTGAAAGGACCGGGAGGGAGGAGGAGTAGTCTTTTGATCGGGAGGGCGAGGAGTCGGGGGGATGGGTTGGAGGATGAAGGTGTCGGCGAGGGGTTGAGGCCGAAGTGGAGGCCGTGAGCAGTTGGGCACAAGTGGCAGTTGAGAGGTACGAGGAGGGATGGGACGGCGGTTGGCGAGGACCTTGACGGCAGACTCGATGGACGTGCAGTGCAGCCGCACTATTGCGCGAGACTTACCCAGGGCAGCAAATGCAGTATATTATACCAAGTGTGATTTTTAGCGAGAGCGAAGCTGAACGGACGGATTCCGCATGCTATTAGCTGGCAAATGCAGTGAACTCGTGGAATGCACACCCTTCCATTTCTCTTGGGCTTGTTCGTGCTGTCGATGCTTCATCTTCGTGGGTACCGGTGGCATTCTTGTCATCGGTCTTTGCTTTGCGGTGGTATGTAGTAAAAGTAGTCTAGTCCATATCGAACGTGCCTCGTACACGTACGATCCCCTTCCGTTGCCCTGCTCCGGGGGGGGCGCGCTGTCCATCGACCTTTGATTTAACAGTTCACGTGGGCTTCGATACTCGACTCTATTGACTGGACGATGTAGTCTATCTTGGTCACCCGATACTGCTGTTGTTGCTGCCGATGGCATTTGCTGTTGTCGCCAGCGCCGCACTTTTTTTCCCCTCAGTGACTCATGGTCACCCGGCTCGGTCGGTAGTCACCGGAACTTTTCGCCACCGCTGCTGCTGTCGACCTCACTGATCACGCTTCCTCACGAGCATGTCCCCGCCGACCCCGGTCGCCGTCCACAATCCGCAATTCCTCGCCTCCGCCTTTACGCTGACGTTCTCCCACGGGCAACCGCACACACCGAAGGATCCTCCGCCGGTAGAGCTAAAGTAGAAGTAGTATTAGTATTATATTTAAATAAACTAATAGTAACTTACTAGTAGAAGGAAGAGAAGATTCTAAAAAGAGAACCCGGTTCTCTAATTCTAGAATTATCTTCTCATCCTCCTTTCTTTCTTCCTTCTCTTTCTCGAGCTCGGCCTTTAGAGCATCGATGGTCTTGTTTAGATCGGCGAAGAGGGAGGTAACATAAGCCTTAGTAATCTTATTTGGCTTTCCGGTTCGTACGGCGACTCCCCTAGAAAGTATTAGTAAAGTAAAGTAGAAGAAAAAGTAGTACTAAGCTACTTAGGAGGGCCCGGCTTTTTCGGTATTTCGAAAGGTATCTAAAGAAGAGAGGAAGAAGAGAGGA
>AFIY01000020.1:0-41437 GCA_000223825.2 Zymoseptoria passerinii SP63 | reverse complement strand
ATTCTTCCGCTTTTTGATCAACCGCGAACGAGATTGTCATGTCGTATTGTAGGGCTGGGCGTGTTCCCCATCAAGATGAGCATTTTCGGCAGAATCGCCTGAAATATAGACTCCGAGCACCTATCGTTAGCCTCGAAGTACGTCCCTAGTCTCGGTCACAGTCAAGAGATGAACAAGGAAAGTCTTGTGCCTGCGACGTTCTCTTGATTGCTGAACGTCGGCATGGGCGGGGCCTCAGTATAATGGAGGGTATTGTTCAAAGCCTGTCTGTGTAGATTGTGAGTACCAGAGTTGTGTCGTTCGTATGGGTAAGGTGTGAAAGTAGCTCAATAGCCGGCAAGTATTCAGGTACGGTGGACAGGCTCCAAACCCCGACTTCTGGTGCGGGGTCGACGACTTTTGACCCAACTTGGTCAAGGTGAGGTCGAAATACGCGCCCGGGGGTCGTGAGAGAGAGAGAGAGAAAGTCTTGAAGCAGTCATTACTTCCTGTGGAGCAGACTCTCGCCCAGAACACGAAACCATATCTCCGATACCAGTTCCCGGACAGAACACATGGCCGATGCCGACGCAACTGCAGACGGACCGACGACGATCTCGTGGGTGTTGGGGTGGGCGTGGTATTAAGAGCTGGGTCCGTGAGGAGACGGGTTATCGGTAACAGCAGCAGCAGCAGCAGCATGGAATATATACGGTGTGTGTGGTCTCGTGGGAGAGGAGACGAGGGAGAGAGCATGTCGATCGATGCGAACGAACATCCATCCACGTGTGAGATTCCCCCTCGTACGTACGAGAGAGAGAGAGAGCATGGTCAAGGTGCGAACGCCCAACGAACATCCTCAAGGCTCATCATCAACAGGGGGCCTGCAAACGACACCATATCTCATGCAAATGGCGACAGAGACCGAGTCCAGTGACCATGGACCAATAATGCCTGGCCCGGATCTCACATGCTTTTTTTCACTTTGCTTCAAGCAATATTTAATGTCTAGCGAGGGCGGGGTGTCCAAGCACGCCATCGACTGCGGCCGACCAGCTGTCTGTCCGGCTATCCTGCTCACCACCCAGAGAAGACGACCTCGGAGGCAGTACGTGTCGATCATCATGACAATAATGGGTGAAAAAGTGGGAAAATGTCTCGATGATGAGCACGGCATTGATTGGGCTGGGCCAGGTAGGATATTTTGTCTGAGCTAGAACTACTTCGTACCTCTCGCAGCGTGGGATACACTTTCGACACCGTCGATTCCGTCATTCACGCCGCCGATGAGCAAAGGTAGAAGAATAGCGACATCCTCTTCTCGCTCCCCTTCGCACCCCGACACCTCCGGAATCACTCCACTCATTATTATTACTAGACTCCTCCCTCCTTCACCCGCATGCCCCCAGTCCTCACCCTGCTGCTGCTCTGGTTGCTCGGTCCTCGACCCGTTCATCTTGCTACCTTTACCCTCGTCCTCTTCCTCTTCTCCCTCCTCTTCTCCCCCCTCTTCTCCCTCCTCTTCTCCTCCATCATCGCAAACATGCCTTCCCATCTCACCAACTCGCCTTTCCTCTCCCTCAAACCCGACCAAGACTGTGGTCGATCCAAATCACAAGCGCCGACACCGCCACGACGCAGCTTCGGCACACTCAGCGGCACCGCCAGCCCGTACGGCAACGGCAATGGCTACAACTCCAGTGGCCACGGCAGCCTGAACACCCACGCATACACCAATGGCAACGGCCACAGCGCCTCCACCCACGACGACGAATTCCTCCGCCTCGACGCTCCCCAACAAGACCTTCTCCTCCTCCACGGCCCTCGTCAAAAGTACAAGCTTGAAAAGTCAAAGGACATTCCAGACCTCCAAGGTGAGCGAGAGATCCTCGTACAAGTCCTTGCCATTGGCCTCAATCCAGTCGACTGGAAGGGCGCCGACTATGGTTTCAGTCAGCCCAGCTATCCATGGGTCAATGGCCGCGACTTTGCAGGCATTGTCGTCCGAGCTCCACGCACCAACTCTCGCATCCAACAAGGCGACGTCATTTTTGGCCCGTCCACCGACTACCGCGATGTGAGAAAGGCGGCGTATCAAGAGTATGTTGTTACCACGGACTATAATGTGACGAGGATACCCCAAGGCGTCAGCGTCAAGGAGGGCGCTGCACTGGGCGTGGCGTGGGTGGCTGCTACGGTGGCTTTGGGCATCAGCTTTGGTCTGGATTTCTCCAGCATTAGCGGTGCTCCTCGCGGACCAGATCTCGTCAAGTTGGCTCGTCGGCTGGATCAGAGCGATGTGCCAGAGGATATCCGTGATGAGATCTTCTCCGGCATTGAAGACGCTGAGCGCCCTCAACCCGGTGAATGGCTCGCTATCTGGGGAGCCAACAGCACGACTGGACAAATCGCTCTCCAGCTGGCCAAGCTCGCTGGTCTGAAGGTTGCTTGCATCGCCGACATTGCCCGTGGAGGCGGACGTCTCACTGAGCTGGGAGCCGACTTCCTCGTGGACAAGTACGACGACAAGCGTGCGATTGAGATTCTCCGAGCTGTCACTGGTGGCAAGCTCCGGTTCGGTGTCGACTGCAATGGCAAGGAATCCGCTACCTCTCTTCAAGAAGCTCTCGCGACCAACACCAGCGGACTAAAATCTCACCTCCTCGGCTTGACCGGCCTCCCAAAATCCGCGGGCCGCAACGTCGTCCACCACAAAGTCCCAATCAAGATCTTTCACGAAGCTCCAGGCGTTGGAGAAGCCATCTCCACTTGGCTGGAGGATCTCCTCGTCCGCCACAGCCTGAAACTCCCTGAAGTCGAAGTTGCTCAAGGTGGTCTCGCCGGAGTCAACGATGCACTCGATCGCATGCGCACCGGACAAATCGGCGGCAAGCGCATCGTCGTCCCCATTGACCCCGAGAACAAATCCGAATCTCCATCTCCATCGAACGGCATCCGACCCAACGGTATCTCCGCTGCGAGCGACATCACCAGCTCCGACCTCAGCTACGCCGACTCCGTCAACTCGGACCCCGATCGCATTCGCTTCGCTTACTGGGTGCCCAACGTCTCTGGCGGTTTGGTCATCAGCAAGATCAAGCAGAACACTCACTGGGACCTGAAGTCCAACATCAAGTACGCCAAGACTGCCGAAAGAGTTGGTTTCGAGTACGCGTTGTCACAGATTCGCTTCATGGCTGGATATGGCGCGGACAACCAGCACGAACCTGTCACTTTCTCGCAGGCGTTGCTCATGCACACCGAGAGGCTGAAGTTGATCGTCGCATTGCTGCCTGGTCCATGGAACCCAGCAGTCGCTGCCAAGCAGATCGCCAGTATCGACAATTATACCGACGGGCGAGTTTGCGTGAACGTCGTCTCAGGATGGTTCAAGCTCGAGGTGCGTTCGACTCTCTCTTAGCCTCAAATTTTGACCTGCTAACCCCACTCTCAGTTCACCTCCATCGGCCAGTGGTGGCTCGACCACGCCGAGCGCTACCGCCGTTCCAAAGAGTTTATCCAGTGTCTCAAGGGTATCTGGACGCAAGACTCTTTTTCCTTTAAGGGCGACTTCTACCAATTCCACGACTACCCACTCAAGCCGAAACCGCTCAACCTCCCCGGCCGACCCTATCCGGAGATCTTCCAGGGCGGCAACTCCGACGACGCGAAGGAAAATGCGGGATCCGTGAGCGACTACTACTTCATGAACGGAAACACACTCGAAGGCTTCAAGGCTCAAATCAGCGACGTCAAGGAACGCGCGAAGAAGAATGGACGCGAAGGCGAGGTGGGATTCGCGTTGAACGCGTTCGTCATCTGCCGCGACACGGAAGAGGAGGCGATTCGCGTGCTGCAGGAGATCCAGGGTAAAGCGAACAAGGAAGCCGTCGAGGGTTTCCGACAACAAGTCCAGAACGCGGGCAGTTCCACCGGCAACAAATCGGGCATGTGGGCGAACAGCAAATTCGAGGATCTGGTGCAGTACAACGATGGTTTCAAGACGAAGTTGATTGGCACCAAGGAGCAGATCGCGGAGCGCATCGTGTTGCTGAAGAGTCTGGGCGTGAGCATTCTGCTGACGGCTTTCTTGCATTATGAGGAGGAGATTGAACATTTCGGAAAAGAAGTGTTGCCGCTGGTGAGGGAATTGGAGAAGCAGGGACGCGGCAAGGACGAGGCGGATGAGGTGCGTCGGACGGGGGACGTTTACAGGAAGAAGTAGGTGAGATTGCAATCTCTTCCGAGTCTTGTGCTTGCGGATGGAAAATTTCGGGATTGGGCAGTTCTTGTATGTTAATCTCTGGTGTTGATACCTTTTTTTAGTCGAACTATCGATCTTACTTCTTCGCATGACCCTTCCACCGACTCCACGTCTGGCTCGATCATTGCGTCGTCGACTTCTCGTGCGCATCCGGGGCCATCTGCCGTTACCACGACAAAGTCCAAGCCATTCGCCACTCTTCTGCCAACGTCCAGCTCGAATTTTTCTCCCGCCTACGATGGTACCAGCTCAGCATCACAAACGGTGAATGCACCTCATCGCCCTTTCCCAATTATGTATCGAAACCCCAACGCCTCGGACCCGCACACCGTTCCATTCACCCAGAAGAGCACGACGAATATACCCCACCAACCCTTCCCGACCTCGCACCGCAACCCAGGCGGCGAGGAGCTCTTTCCACCGACTCTAGATACTGTCAGTGATGTGAGGCGTGGCCAGGCGGATACGTGTGATGCGAAGCCTGAACGAGATGAGCATACGCCGCATCGCCCATTCCCGACCACACATCGGAATGCGGACTTCTCTGAGCGAGAGGACAACGCGAAGATTGGTGACGAGGTGGGTAATGGAGCGCATCGACCTTTCCCGGCTTCGTATCGGAACGCGGACTTCTCCGAGGAGAAGTCCAGGGGCGGAGAGGTTTCAGGAGGAGAAAATGGTGAAGTGCTCCGTGTTTTGCCTGTTTCCCACCGCAAACCCGAGCAGGCTGGACAAAGTGGCCAAACGGTCCCCGCGGCTCGCCCTTTTGCGAGTCTGTTCCGTTCATCGACGACGGAGTCTGGACATGAAGATAATCGGGAGACGACGACGACATCGGTCCCTCACTATGCCCCTCAGCCTTTTGGACGGGACTACCGCTATTCAGAACCCACCGTTGGAGAAACTACCACAACGCGCAAAGAACTCGCCGGTGTGACGGATTTTCGACCTTCGTGGACTCTGTCTACTCAAGCGGGGAATATCGACTCGAGAACTCCGTCGATTACGGATGAGGATCTGGGCGGTGGTGAAAGTCGTGCTGTGGACGGGGAGACTGTATCTCTGGGCGGATGTGTTGGCGAGGTCTCGATGAGGAGTCCTGCGCATGCATTGATGGGTCAGGCGGGGACTGGAGACTCCTGCCGGGCGCTTTCTGGTGCTGAGCGGGATTTGGCTGGTGGCGGGCTTGATGGAGGTGGAAAGACTGCTGAGCTGTTGAGTGAAGGTGGCAGTAGCGGTTCCACTGCTACTGTCTCCTCCCGCACTGGGTCGTGGGACTTGGTCGGCGATCAGTCTCCTCCGATGGGTGGGAGTCAGGGTCGGGGTCAATCTGTTGCACACACAGGAGATGTCGGGAAGGGTGCAGACTTGACGCCCGAGTCGGCAGTCCACCCTGGGTTAGTCGCGCGACCGCAGGTGCAGCCGAAGCACTCTCGCGGCAATGGGTCGGAAGAGCAGAGACCTGTTTTTGGGGGAAAGAGCCCTGGCGAGAAAGGCTTCGCGGGGAAGGCAACGGATGAAGGAGCGCCTACGAGGGAGCGTAGAGGGAGTAAGAAGGAGAAGGGACTGTTCCGGGCTGTGAGGGATAGTTTGAGGAGGAAGAGTCGGGGTTGACGTAGATGGGTTGGTAGTTTGCTGCAGTATAGAGTCTTGCATTTCAAAGTACGCTGTGTTGAAGTGATCATTCATACAACGAACACAAGATTCCCTCTTCTTCTCGAAACTTGACCACGTTGCAGTGAATAGTTCTTGCAATGCGCTAGGTCGAAAAGCTACCTCCTACCAAGGACGGCGTGTGAACGATGCTCTCGAAAATTACCAGAACAGGCAAATGAACATCCACTCGCGCCAATCAGCAGCCCCGACTCCCGCTAGGGTTTGAATACACGAATGCATTGCGATGAACGAATTCTTCACTCCGTATGCATCTCCACGAACCTGTCGAGCCGATTCCTCTGAATCAAGATCAGCTCCTGCTCAGTCGGATCCAACTTCTTGTCTCGTAAGGGTTTTCCCGTGAGGCCCACACCTGTGGCGACTTCGGCGTGGATTCTGGTCCAGAGCTGCTCGCAGCTGGGCCGCTTGGTGGGATCCATATCGAGACACTCTCGAACCAGAGTTCGCAGAGATTGCGGATGGCGGTTTCTCGGGTATTCATTGAGGGGTGTGGTCTTCAACTCAAATCTCTCGTCTGCTACCCGATGGCGGGCTTGGCGATTCATGAGGTCAAGCATGATCTTTCCCGTCGTCCAGATATCGCCGGCCGGGGTGGTTTGTGGTTCCTGTTTGAAATCAGCACAAGAAGAGTAGCACTGAATGGCAGCGAACTTACTGGTGGATAGAAGCCCGCCGTGCCGGCTTGTCGTATCCTGGGCGGGTCGTCCGCAGCGCTTATCACGAACCCAAAGTCTCCAATCTTGAACGTGGGTAGTCCGTGCCACACATCAGTACTTGGCGAGGACAGAAAGACTGTATGTGTCGTCAGTCGGCTGGCAATGGTGCATTATTGTCTCAAGATACGTACTGTTCTCGGGCTTGAGGTCGCGGTGAATCATGCCCGGGTACTTGCACTGTCGTGCAACCGATGAATCGGGCAGAGAACCGTTTTGCATCAAGCACAGCACAGAGGCGATTGACTCGAACACTGACCATAGCAGGCGAATGGGTATTTCGCTGTCAAGAACATTAGTCTTAGTGAAGTGCATCTTCGGGACGTTGACGAGGAAGACTCACCTTGCCATCACATCTCCGTTGTCGTCGACCATGCCATCTTCCGAGATGTAATTGTAAATCATCTGGTTCATGTTGCCGTGCTCGCAGCACTCCATGTATATGCGATGCATTCTCAAGGTGGCGTAGATGGCGTATGCTCGCGGTTCAACAACGTTTCGTGACTCTGGCATGTCGGCCAGTTCCCGTGCATAAACAAACTCCTTCGGTCTTCGAAGATCCACATCGCCAACCCAGGCGAGCGGCTCATTCCACGCATACTTCATGTACGTCTCTTTCACGGCGAGTTTGTCCACGACCGTCCGCCCATTGGCGTTGACCTTGGTCCAGTAGCCGACGTGGCCCCAACCTCCTGATCCCAAGGTCCCGCGGAAATTCCAGCTTCCTGTCAGTCCACTCCGATCCGGGTGCTCGATCCCCAAAGCTTCCGCTTGGATTTTACCTCGATCCACACTTGGCACAGGACCTCCGGGCGGCCAATACTCTTGTCCAAGTGTAACAGCTTCCAGCATGGCTTCGTACTCGTCTTGGTGATCTTGCTCGTCGATTCCTCTCAAATCCTTCACCCTATTCCAGCACCACTTCCACGATTCGTGGAGTCGACCAATGATTTGCGTAGACAGATCGATACAGTATTGCTCGGAATCCACATCATCTGGCCACACTGTTGGGCTTATCAGGACACCACAGCCCGCGGCACACTTGACAGCGCGCTCTCTCAGATCCCTAATGCGGCCCAGCGTGATCGATGAAGCCTCCTGTTTTGCTCTTTTGACAACGACCGACCAGTCATGGGAACATCGCCCTTCCTTTGGGCCATACGGTACATAATCACTGGGTCTTGAAAATTCATCATCCAGTTTCCGTTTCAATTGCTGGAGGAGTCTGGCCTCGTCAGTGTTGATGACTCGCTGTTTCCTGATCTCAGCATCCCACAGTTTGGACCAGTATGGAAGATTCTGCGCGCGGACGAGCGGGCGCAAGGTGTCTTCTATGAATGCTTCCCAGGATGCTGCGTTGTCTTTTCCGGGTGGGACAATGAAGATGAACTGTTCAACAAGAGCATTTGCATCGTTGCACAGTTCAGCTATTGCTCCTGAAAGTGCAGGTGCCGTTGGTGCCGCATCCCCAAGGGCTTGCCACTCGTTGTCGACCAACGCTCGCTGGATTTTCACGCACTCCTCGCTCATGGGCCAGCCCCCAAGTTCAATATGCCGCATCGCCCGACAGTAAAGACTGTACAGATCGCCCCTGTTCTCGGCCGACACTGTCCTCAGGGCGCTCGCCCAGCCCGCGGAAACGTTTTCGGCGCATTTCGTATGGTTGAATTCTAACTTGGCCCATGTGAGTTTCAGAAAGTCTGTACAATCTGCACTCGAAACTTCCGGAGGAGATATGAAGACATCATAACGATGTATGTATTCTCGGACCTGCGCATGAACGCTTCTGAGCGCTGCCCGCTCGTCTACTGTCGGAGTCCATGTGGCAAAGATGGATGCCATGCGGTCCCAGTGGAAGCGGCACGAAGCTTTGCGGTAATCCAGGTCGCCCGGGTAATCTTCTTGTTCCCACTCGTTGCAGAGACGGAGACAAGTCGACTGGAGATCGTCTGCAACCTTGCCCCCAAAGCTTGCGCGGACTCGTTCCACGTCGACCTCTTGTTGTTTGCGGAAGTGCTCGAATTGAGCCTGGACCGCTCTTTCGCGACCGTTGGTAAAAGAAGGGCGTTGTGCGCCGGGACCATAGTAAGGCTCGTCCAGGTCATCGAACTCGTCCTCCTCGACTTTGACCCCAAGCTTGAGCAGGAACTTCGCTTTGCGATAGCCGTCCACAAATCGCTGGATTTCTTCCGCGGTAGCATTCTTGTCTTGGGCCACTCTGCAGAGGCTGCGCCAGTCCATACGAAGATCGCCGGTCAAAGTTTCTTCACGCACATCCCAACGTCCATCGAAGTCGATTGAGGTTCTCATGTAGGCTTCGATCGGCCAGAGACGAGAAGCCCAGAGGCGCTCCAACGTGCCATAGTTGTGCACTAGCTCTTGCAAGATCTTCGCTGCCTTCATCATTTCCTGGCGTTTCATCGCTGCCACATGTGCGATCTCTTTCTCGAGAATACCAGGGATTCTGTCGCCACGGTTCGACAGCACCATCACGCTCACCTCTTGTAGATCTAACTGCAGTTCTTCGTCGCTCTTCTTGTTCGGCGGTATAATAGGGTCATGGTCTCCCGTGCTCTGATCTCGATCTGCATCTGGCGAGCCTTCGGCGCCGGCTTCGACTTGATCGGACTGATCGATTTGATCCGGATCCTCGCCGTCGCCTGCGTCAAGAAGGTCTTGCGGCGTTGGTGCATGTTGGCCTGACTTGCCTGACTTGCCTGTCGCTGGGGTTTTCCGTCCCCTTGGCTTTTTCGTCTTCGGCGCTCCTCCTGCATTTCGGTCTCCATCATTGTCGTCCTCATGCTCGTCTTCTTCAGCGACGGCTTCCAAATCGCGCTTGCGTGGATTATCTGGCTTTCCAGCAGCTGTATTGTCTGCATTCTCTGAATTACTTTGCCGCGCTGCGATCCTCTCAGAACGGCGTGATCCGGCCATGATGTGCTCTTCTCGATGATGCGTCCTGCTGATGAATGTTTGCTGTAGGAAGTAAATCGTGATGAGGCTTCGCGTGAGGATGGAGCTTGCAGAAAGTGACTTCTTTGTCGCAACGACGCATTTGTGCTGCGGCCTCCGGATTTGGTCCCTGATCTTTGTTTGAGGGAAACAATGCAGGTCCTGCAGTCCCAACATGGGTGCGGTGCCGGATGAAGTGAGCTTCAAAGGCTCAAGTCGGAATTTGGATCCGCAGATTGAAATGAATTTGGCGGGCAACGCTCTGGGGTCAGTGGAATGCTTTCGAAGCGTGATCTGTACTTCGTCGAATCCTGGCCGGATTTTGTCCTCGTTCAAAGAGAGGCTTCCACAAGAGCAATCAAAGCCTCCGGACAGATGCGTCGAACGTGCGCGACAACTTCGGAGAGTTCTTCTTCCGCCTCTACATCCAAGTTCATCTCTCCATATCTGGTCCTCGGTTCTCGTACTCACGCCTTGGGTCATATCTCGCGGCCAGTTCGACACTCTTTGTGCATTCTCAGGCAAAGTCTCATGTCTCTCCGATTCATCTTCTCTTCGAACGCTTCTAACTGGGCTAATTCAAATACTGATCTTGCACGAAGAGAATCACCTCGTCCGCGCCTCGCTCACGCAAATTCATAGGGACCGACCGTATGCTTGGCCCTAGAGTAGTGACTTGCTGACGAATAGTAGTCCACACTTCCCCAACGCTCGGACGGTTTGCAGGATCGTTGATCAAGCATCGCTTCACCAGATCAGTCAAAGCAACCGGATGGGACCCTGAGACCTCCGGAGGCAGATCGGGAAACTCTTCTATGTTGTCAAGGTCTTGATCTGTCGGAACGTTCCCTTCGTCGAGAGTCATGAGGCAGTAGATGATCCGACCCACCGCCCACAAGTCGGCAGCGGTGCTGATATCGAGGTACGAATACGGATCCGATGTGTCTGCGCGATGTTCCTACTCGATTTTAAGACGAATCGGGTTTCCCATTGGCAGAAATTACTCACGGGTGCTTGCCAAGGGGCCGTACCAACATCTTTTTGGGTATCCTTCTCGTCGCAGGCAAGACCGAAATCTCCGAGCTTGAACACCGGGATGCCTTTCCAAAACGCAGTGTGCGGTGCCGAAAGGAAAACTGGCATGTCAATTAGCAGCTATCCATCGATGCTGGCAGGGTCTTTGCAACCACTCACCATTTTCTGGCTTTATGTCCAGGTGCGTAATAGGTCTGCGAGCTTGGAGACCGTTATCATATGCGGGGGTTGACCCGTACCGCATCAGACACAAGACCGTCACGAGTCCCTGAAAGACTGACCATATCATGCGGGCCGGAATTCGTCTGTCCACTGTCAGTGACCCTTTGGCCTACAATCCATGGCACAGACTCACGGAGGTATCGCGGTGGCGTCTACGGCTTCCAGAAGACTCTCCGCTGTCTTGTATTGCTGAATCATCTGCAGGAGATCTCCATGAGGGCAGTATTCCATGTAAATGCGAGCACTTCTCTTCCTCTCGTATGTAGCGTAGCCCCTTGTCTCAACGATGTTGAAGGAGTCTGGCAGGGTCCCCAGGTACATCGTCAAAGCCGCTTCTTTTGGGTATCGGTTCTTGAATTCCCCTTCCCAGTGGTAAGAATGCGTCCACTTTGTCCCCAGAAAGGACTCTTTTACAACCGTTCGATCGACGACATCTCCGGCTGCATTCCTGTAGACCCAGAGATTCGCAGTACCCTGGCCACCTTCCCCCAAAAAAGCACGGGGCCTCCAACCCGCTCCGGGCTCCTGCCCGGCTCTTGCTGCATCAAAACCAATCGTTCCGCCTGGAGCCTTATCCGGTCCTTCAGTCTGTGGATCATCCGGTCCGTATGGCCATGCGCCTGCCCTCACGCGGCTGTGCATGATATTGATCTGTCTCGTGAACTCGCTCAGCGCCATTCCTTGGAGATTCTCTCGCTTAGCACGCCACTGTTCGTAGACTTCTGGGGCATGATTGCGGCGAACAGTGTGCAGCTCATCGGCCAGAGCTGCGCAGCAAGCGGCGCAATCTGTAATTTCTGGTTTGAGCGATACCCGATAGCCAATGTGCTCCGCGGCGCGATGCGCGAGTGCAATTTGGTCATTGTAAAATCCAAGAATGTTCGACGATGGGCTCATGGCTTCGAACAGCCGTCTGTGGGTATCCAGCGTTACGTTCCAATGGGCTACCTCAGGTGCTCGGGCTTTGGCCAAGTCATTCCGGCGCAATGTTTCAATTCTAACTCTCTCCAGATCGTTTATCGCATCGAAGCCCCAATCACTTTCCGCGAGTTCGACCCCACGTTGATACCAAGGTATCCTCAGTGCTCTCCACTCACACTGATTGGTGTCCTCTTCGATGAGATCAAGAATCGTGTCGGATTTCCTCGAGTTGATCTCACCCGAAGGTGCCCGTACTGTCCCGTTTGACATCTCCGCTAGCTTTCGAGCCCGAGAATAGAGTCGTATGAGCCTCGTGATCTGATCAGTGAAGATGCCTCGAACCTTGGTGAAGAATCTCACACGATTCACCCAGATCATGCGCCATTTGTTGAAGGCCTTAATCACACCTGATTCAAGCTTTTCTGCGCCGGCCCACGGAATCAATTCTCCAGGCGAGCCAACCCAAGGCGCATCAAATTGTGCCCCAAACATCAGAAATGCCTCGATGGGCATCGCATGTGACCGGTGAGGTCCGTTTCCATGTGCGCACAGCATTGATTCAAGCACGATCTCACAAGCGGGCGCTTCCTCTCTGTCTTGCAGACCAACCAAAGCCCGATAGTCTCCAGCTTCTCTCGACCAGCTTAACTGAGGCGTATGAGTTGCTTCTTCGGCAAGGACATCTGTAGCTGGCTGAAGTGGGTTGTTCGGGAGCATAGAGTCCTGTTCGGGGTCGGCCGCCTGGGATGCAGGTGCTTGAAAATCGCGCTGGCTCTGATGATTCGCTCCACCACGAGCTTGCTGTGATATCCCTGGACCCGGATTGACGCGTTTCGGAGATGTCAATGCATCATTGCTACCAACATCGTCCCTTGGTCGCTTCTGCCCGCCTTTTTCAGCAGACTGCGCGATCTTATTGGCCATTCCTGGGGCGGCATCTCCAGGGGGACCATTTTCATCGTCCTCATGACCAGCCAAACCAGCAGTTTCTCCCTCTTGACGCCGACCGGGCTCATGACCGCCACCAGTTCCATCGCTTCCAGCATTTGCTACGCCTTCCGCGCGATCTGTGCTTTGCTTGCGTCCGACGTCGTTTGCTCCATCTCCATTCTGAGTCCCGCCTTCGTCTTCATTTTGCTCTTCCTCGTGGTCCTGCTCTGGTATTGTGGGAGGTCGTGCCGCCGGTCGTCTCGGAGGTCGTCTTCTGACCTGTGAGACCAAGCCTGTGAATTCCACTCCAGCATTTGCCACCCGGCGGGACCGTCTATTCATTTGAGACGAACCCGCGCGCTGAAATGCCTTGGTGAACCATGGATGGCGCTCATGTCGGTGGTGGTGTTTTGCAGCGGCCAGGGTTGCGCTCAGTTCCTTGTCCGCTCTACTGCATGCAGCGTTGCAGTCGGCTACGTGAGACGAGCGTCGCCTTTGTTGAAGTTTTATTGAAGCTTGACGATGCACGATTATGATCTATCCGGACAGGATAGACTACCTTCACTTGAGCTCGTCTAGTGGAACATTGGTAGATTCTATAGCCTTCGTTGCAACAACAGAAACGCTGAGGAAATCACAAGGTTAAATTCGGCTCTCGAATGTCAATCCAACCCCAAAGCTGGCTCTTTAAGCAGCCTCTATACAAGCGCGGCCAAAGAAAGGTACTTGTCAGCTCCAAACAAAAGCATCTCTCCCGGCTGCCCATTCATATCCCTCATCGCCTTGCCCGTCAGCCCTTTCCCATTCGCCACTTGCAAATGGATCTGCTCCCACAAGTCTCCGATGCTCGGTCTCTCATCTGGGAGTCTTGCCAGACAGTGCTTCACCAGAGCACACATAGCATCGGGGTAGTAGTCCTCAACTCCAACGTTGAATGGAGGTATCTCTGGAATCTCGTCGAATCCGTGATCCAGCAGCGCTTCAGTGTCATCCAAGTTCATCAAAGTCAATATGATGCGTCCGAGCACCCAGACGTCGCTTTTCGTCGAGACTCTGTATACCAGAGGCTGCTCGAGTGATTCCTAACCTGCATTAGTGTATGCACCGCGACACATACATGTTTCCTGTAGCTTACCGGTGCCATAAATCCCTGCGTGCCTGTGGAAGTCTGCGCCCGAAAGTCGCTAGAGAGTATCGAAAGACCAAAATCACCCACCTCATATAGGTTGTCAGTATGAAGCTACCAGAGGGCGTGGGAAGAGCTTGGGAGTAAGCAAGTACCTTGGCTGTAGGTAGGCCAGGCCATACACCATCTCTATTAGGAGCGCCGAAGAATACTGACAAGTACAAGAGTCATTAGCGTTGAAGGGGCGACGGAAAATTTCGATACATACCATTGTGTGGCTTCAAATCGCGATGCAGCACTTCTGAGGCTTCGAAAGGCTCGAGGTAAGTTCCCGGCAGAGGACCAACATGCAGAAGATGAATGCCAGCCGTCAGTGCCTCAAAGATGGCCCACAAAGCCCGAGCAGATATTTTACTGAGATGAGTTAGCTTCTGTTTGTTGCTCATGAATGCATTCCAACCTCACCTTTCGATAGATCTTCCTGCAGCATCTCGCACGCCTCGTGTCTTTATAGCGCGGTGTCGGTCCAGAAGATTATTCAAGCTTCCGTGCTGGCAGTATTCCATGTAGATCCGGTGCATCTTCAGGGTATCATGAATCGCAAATGCTCGGACTTTGACAATAGTGTCCGAATCGGGTAGACGACCCAGCTTGTCGATGATAGAGAACTCAAACGGTGTGCTGCCGGGGACTCCGTCAACCCAAAGCCAAGGCATAGTCCAAGGAAGATCTGCACCCGCCCCCAAGTACGTCTCCTTCACTACGATTTTCTCCGTCACTGAGCCTTTGCCGTCGAATTGGGCCCAAACACCGGCGTGCCCGAATGAGCCCTGGCCGGCTGTTCCTAGGAATCGCCATGTTCCGACCAGGCCCGCCCGCTCATTGCCAAATCCCAATGCTTTCGCGCGAGTAGCATTGTCGACTTCCGGAGGAGGTTGTGCCAGCGGAAGGTCCCCGATCTGACCGGATATGAAATCTGCAAGCTCCAAGAGGTAGTCTTGTACCGATTGCTCGTCCTGAATCCGGGCTGAGTCCAATACCACGTTGCGTGAGGTAAACGTATCCCTTGCCAAATCGTACACGTCCCGGAAGCGGAGCTTCAGGCTCCTCGAGACTGTATCCGGTGAGAACACTGTCATAGCATCTTGCCAACGCATGTGGAGACGAAGTAAATCAGGGCCATACGGCTTGATGTTCAAGCTTGCGACGTTGGCTTGCATCTCCCCTCGCGCTCGCTCGTGGAGTCTGGCCTCGGACACAATCGGCTTCGGACCTGCCCTCAGCCTGGCGATCTCTGCATCCCACTCCGATATGCAATGAATGAGAGTCGCATCCTGTACAGCGCCTGTAATCACGTCCGACACATAGTCTTCGGCAGACATTCCCTCTGGCCACTGCGGAGGAAATACTGGCTCGGCGAAATGCAGCGTTGGGGAAGTCAGACCGATTACCCTGTAATAGTCAATGCCGTTGTAGAACAGCATCAATGCATGGTGCTGCCACACATCATCGAACGTTGCGTCGAAGAAGGGAGGATCCCGTGGGTACCATCCCCACCCCCGCGCGTCCGCACGATTCAGGTGGACATTGAGTCGGGCGTAGCCATCTTGCAGGCTTTCAAGTACCTTCTGAGGAGGTGGTCCATTCGGAGGGTCTTGAGGGACTTGTTCTGCAGCGCTATCGGTGGCTCCAGCGCTCTGCTCTACTCCCCCCACTGTAGCTTGCGTTCTCGCTATAGCTTGCTGATAAGCTCTAACGCATGCTGTCCGGAATGAATCACGAAGAGCTTCCAATCTTGTGCAGTAGTCCTCGCAGGATGTCCCGGGAGTCATGTCGGGCGGGGCAGGATATCTGGCAATTCTTTGGCAGTCGTTCCACATCGTTCTCAAGAAGCGGTCGAAGAACAATTGATCGTGATCACTTGGACCTCTCGACTCGAACATATTCCGAGTGTTCTTCCATCTTGCTTCGAAGAGACATCTGTCCGGCATTTCCCACTTCGACCAACCTGAGGCTTTCCGCTGCATCAGTTCCTTGTAACCGGTGTGCAGCTCGGCCTCTGCCTTTGCTCCCATCTCTTGCTTCACCGTATCGAATGCGCTCGCCCAAGCCGCTTTGACATATTGCGCCAGTGCAGCCCGCGAATCCCGAATCAGAGCATCGATGCTGACTCCCCTTGTGCTCAGATCGACATCTGGGCAGATCAGCATCTCCTTGCGCCGGGCGAGGCTTCGAGCTTCAGCGTAGATCGAGACGAATTCGTGTACCTGCTCAATCCCAAATTGCGCATCGGGCTGCGAAGCTCTGTTGTATAATGTCTTGGCTGTTGACAACCACTTATGTCGAGTTTCATCCTCCCAGTTGGGCTCCTCTCGACCTTCTTGGACCCAGGGGGTGTCGAAGTCGACTTTGCCGTTGTGGTGATAAAATGCGATTGGCAATGTGGACTCCCAATTGCTACCAACCCCGCGATCGTCCATCATTTGCTTGACAAATGCGAGTGATCTTCCCAGTCGATTATCTAGGGGAATGGCCATCAGATATTGGTCGACCCAAACATGGACCCGCCTCGGCAAAATGTGGGCGTTGAAGAAGTCCGCAAATGTTCGATTGTCCATTCTATCCCTGAAACGAGCCTCGCCGGAGCTGTTGTTGCCTCCTGCATTTTGTCCTTCATCCCTTGCAAAACCAGTGCCTTGAGGAGATGGCTGTTCTTCGTCCTCTTGCCCTTCATTTTCGTACTGAGCATCTCGTCCGTCGCCTTCGAGATTTTCAGTCCTGGCGTCCGCGGCTGTTGTGGCCAATTGTTCGCGACCTCGATCCCCTTGAGCCCGTAAGGAAGGTGCTCGTTCAGCGGCGTTGATGCCGGTGAAGCCTCCGTACTGATTCGGTAGAAGCACAGCTGGTCCAGGCTGCGCGGGTCCGACACCAAGGAGTTGATCGATTACGTCTTGAGCTTGTGTTGCAGCAGCTCCTGACGATGGCTCGTCGGCATCGTTGTCTTCGTTCGCAGAGCTGGCTTCACGAGCTGCGTCGGCCTTTGCTTCTCTCTTTTCCTTGCGGGCCTTCTTTAGAGGGGCATCCGGGTCCTGGTTGAAAAGCTCCGGATCAATCGGATCGTTGTTATGCTTCCTCTTCGGTGCCATGTTGGATGATCGATGTGATTGCTCACTTGCTGCGGGAGCAGATGCGCGATAGAAGCTCGTGATCTCGAGCTTTCAAAAGTGAGATCTTTGTTCGAAACTCAGAATGTCTGCATCGGGATTGCGTCTGCGCTTTGTCTTCAATAAAGAACAGCTTCCGCTTGTGATAGACCTGCGCGCTGATGTTCCACTCGTTCTTCTGCACGACTGGACTTCGTATAGAGCGTCGCAATGATCTCCCTGGCACATAGGATGTACTAGAATAGCGTAGGAAGCGACTCTTTTGCTGTGTACAAAATCACTGAGTACGAATCGCCGCTATCGAAACCCTTCAACTGTGCTCTTTCTTTCAGGTTGCGTACCGTCGCGTTCGATCTGTGTTCTGCTGACGGGCCCGTACGTCGACTCCGCATCAGAATCGCAGAGGCGTGAGTACTCGAGGCTCCGTCGTTCTGTGACTGTCGATTTCATAACGGCGAACAAAGTCTCCGCGCTGTGGCGAGAGAGCTCGTCCTGTGTCGCAGGCGCTGTTTCGTGAGTACGCGCAGAGGTGGGAATGAAGTGAAGTCGGCTTTGTTCCAGAAACATTCTGCCCGGTTTTCTCGGTTGAAGAATTGTCTTCGGGAGGTCGATGTGCCTGACTGTGAATCTGGTGGAGCAGAGGGATGAAAATGTCGTTGAAAGGCTATGTGCTCGTCGTAGTTGTTGCTCTGTCCGCGGCGTCAGCGCACTGTAGGGAATTGGCCGGTCGATGATCATGCAATGTACAGCTGGAGGAGGGCTATTACTTGTATGACTTAGGACACAGGGTTAGAAAGCTTCGGTACTCGATCGCCTCGTCTCGCAGGGGCTTTGCCATGGCTGCAGAAGGCCTGGCTACGATGGACATCGTTCGTGCAGAGGCCTGGAGTGACACCTAATCAGTGGCGGGATCAACTGCACTGGAAGTAAAGTGCTAGCATGTTGGTCAGTAAAGCTTTTCACAATTGCCTCCGCTGCGCACGTCCAGCTGGTCGCAATACCACCCCTTGCGCCACAGGTTTCTCATGGAAGTATCATCTGCCCGTGGCTGAAGGGAGCTGGACTGATCTGACAAGGAACAACAACGGTGAAGACAGGAAAGGCGTCAAGTATGAGAGGCAACGGCAGAGAAAATTCTTCTCCTGGACTTCACCAGAGGGCGAAGGACAGATGAAAAAGTAGTCGCATCAGCTGGAGGCAGTGCAATACCAGCGACGCAGTGACCTTCGACATAGGAAAACCCAGCGGCCGATGATCGAGTTCAAAAAATCGGGAGCGTTTAAACTCCACATGTGCTCACAGACTGCTTGTGCTTGAGTCCTGACACTCAAGTCAGCCTGCGAGCTGCCATGGGCTGACAGCCGGGTGGCAAGGCCGACTGCATTGCCACTGAAGAGAGAAGGAAAAAGAAGAGGAATTTGAGGGTGGGGGAAGGGGTTTATAAAGCACGAACGGGTCTCTGCGCGCTAGTACAATCAACACTTGGTAAAAGCGGTGGGATTGGATCACGTAACCTAGGGTGAAACAACCCTGCATGCGGTTATGACGACGATTGGTTTTGATCGCGAGCAGCGGCTGTTCGAGGGCAATGATCACAAGCCCGTCGGATCATGCAGCACGGCGGGCTACGCTTATGTTGGACGCACGAGTGTGCGCTGAGTAGCAGGGTTCGATTTTCAACGTACGAGGCTGGTTACATTGTTTCGTCGAAAAGGCTGAGTCACTCCAATGTCGCCGGTAAGTTGAGTGCCAACGACTCCTCTACACCGCCCGCCAGCTGCCCGTCAAACGCACAAACGTTTCTGCTTGCCATCTATCCTTCATTGCTCGCATTGACCATTGTTCCCTTGGTATCCGTCAGCAAACATCGAAGCACAGCAATTGTTCAGTCCGTTTTACATACGGCGTATGGCTTGGAGCCGCCGCAGGCGATCAGTCTCCGCACGCAGCGCGTCCATCTTTCTCAAGGTCTTCAGACTTACCACGCCTCGATTTGGCGCCACGTACAGGTCGATGTAGCGCTTGTAGATCACTTCGTTGTCTTATATCCATGTCATATGGAGATTGACTCGACGCTTATGTCCTCTACCTTCGTCTCTTCGCACTGGCGAGGTGCCATTGTGCTCTCTTTCTGACTGCTAGGATTGGTAGTGGTGGCTGTGGCTTGGTATGCGTGGTCGATGATGATGTTGCTGGAGAATATTGAATTGAAAGGAATATGGTGGTAGCAATGATATGCTTCTGCCAATGAAGACCCCCACTTCCTGGACCTTGCGGGCTGTCATTCACTTTAGGCGAAGCCGAAATTCGCGCTAGTAAACTTTATTTCGAGGAGCCGATGAGCAGCCACCACAGCTTGACAAGAGAGCACGCAGTCATCATTGCGATTACAGGATACCGATATGTCTTGAAGAGAAAAGTTCTCGGCGCATGATAGCATCAGAGTACCGGACATTGCTTGTTGTACTGCCTATCCATGGACCTTCTGCATGTTGCTTTATACCATCTCGAGCCGCAGGTTCCACGCAGTGAAGCAGATGATCGAATCAGGAGAGACTCTTCTACTTCAATTCAGACGACTGCAAGCCGCAAACTTGATGCGGTGAGGTGTGTGAGCAAACACGCCGGGCTTTCTTCCGTTCAAGACTCCATCCAAGCCTGCTCCCTTGCAGCTCCAGTATTCATCGTGATCACACGAGCACCGTAGTCAATGAGGATCATCCTGGCCGGCATGTAGCGCAGAAGCACATCGCTCCATATGTGAGAGTAACGTATATCATCGCGCCAAAGCAGGCCGCGCGGTGGTTCCATCGTATTGAACCCAGCTGCAGATAATGTATCCTGAAGTGGAACATGTGCAGAAGCTCTCGTACTCCGGCCTAACGTCGCGGATTTGTCTTGTCCAGATACCGGCTCAGGATTCGGTGCCGTACTTCTGCATTTCGGCGAAAGGTTTCATGCTGATGGAGCTTCGGGATTGGTGTGCATGAGGAGAGATCGGCCGAGCGCATGGTTGCTGGAGATTTGCAGTCGGCTCGGAGGAATATTTGGATCAGCAAGTGGTCGTGATGAAGTTCGCGGAGAAGCAGGATTTGGTCGTAGTTGGTTGGAGGTGATCGACGTTGAGTTTGCCGATGTCGAGGTCTGCGGCGGCGAATACCTCGTGCTGTACCTCAGCGAGGCGGGTCGAGTAGCGCATTGCTTGATTCTCCGTCTGCGTTGTTTTGGTGGCATGTCTTTAACACTCCGTGATAAATCTAATGCCTCCCGCGATCAGTCGGAGGTCCTAGAGGCTTGGCGTTCGGTAACAGAGAGTCGTTGGTCGACGGATCGACTGACGAGACCTATAGCACTTGTGATAGACGCGTTCCTGTCACTGCCTGAGTCGTTTCAAAGTCAATATAAGCACCTGGTCGAAGTGTTTGGGACATCGATCGACACCGTGCATTCGTCCAACGTACTGCGGCTCACCGACGTGGTCGATACGTACGACTCGGTCTGCCGACACATAAACGAGCATACGATTTGTATGCATCACGTGCAAGAACTAGCATAAAACATTATCCACACTGGCTGTGGTGATGGAGTGATCCCTGCAAAGTCCCGATGGAGCTCTCTTGACAAAAAGATTGCTGCCCTTGGCTTCATATCGTGAGGCGCGTTGTGTGAACGCGCGACCTTTGAACGATCGCATCCCCTGATCTTCCAGGTAACATGACGACCAAAAGAGCAAAACCCATGCAACCTACGCAGGTAGCGGCTGTTTCGGAAGACAGGAAAACCCCCCGGGCAGGATTTATTAACCCAACGAGGTGCGGTGGCTAGCCGTTCTCGTGGACAAGATTGCCACATTTTGTGGGATTTTTATATGCAAACTGATCACCGCCGACGTTCCCCCGAACGTGGAGGCATGCTCAGCTTACCAAGTTGACTTCCTCGCGGCATGTCAAGAGTTGGTTTCAATGAAGTCGTAGAAGTTGTATCGCTGAAACTCATAAAGAAATACCAGTCAAAGGTGATCCAAAAAGCAATTTGGAGTGCAGTTCCTAAGACGCGTCGACCAAGGGTTACTTGGCAAAAAGATTGGTACTCCTGGCTGAGTGCTGGAATCGAACCAAGGACCTTCTGCATCTTTCCTCAAGACGATGCCACTACGCATCTCTATCAACGACGATCAAAAGAGCAAAACCCATGCGACCTACGCAGTTGGCAGCTGTTTCGGAAGACAGGAAAACCCCCCGGGCAGGGTTTATTAACCCAACGAGGTACGGTTGCGGCACCCGTTCTCGTGGACAAGATTTCCAGAATTAGTGGAACCTTTATATGTAAATAAGCCCGCCGACAATCAGCCGTCTGCAGGTGAGGACTGCGTCTTGCTCGAGCCGCTCTAGCTTACATGATCGATCTGCACACGTCTGCTTGCACCTACATGTCTCGAGGTCCAATCCACTCTTCACGGAGCATCGAGTCTGAGCAACAACATCGACAACTCTGTCGGCGACCATTGTTCTACCGCCTGAACAACCACGCGCTCCGCCATGCATCAATTGCCTCGAAACCCTTTGCTCATGCCGCTACATGGCATGCCAAAGCATCGCACACCTGCGCAAAGGGATTCGCGCCATTACCTCCTCTTCCGTGAGATCACGCACCAGAACGACGGAGACCTTCTTCATCGCATCTGCGAGTTCATCCCCACGCTTCAACCTCAAGTTTCGATTCATGAAGGCAGTGCGCGCTCCAAGCGGCTACCGAAGACTTCTCCTCGATCGATAGGTGCGCATCGTCAACCATGCCTCCTTGCTAGAAGCCTTGTTCGACTACCTTCCTCACATGCCTGATGTCCTACCTTTGGCTGCTCGCTCAACAGACCGGTCGCAAGTACGGGCGGCGAACAATGCTCGATACAAGCAGCTCAGACAGTCCATGACTGACGACGATGAAGACCTATTGCGTATCTTTCTGCGGGATATCTTCATGGGAAGGATTGAAGGTTATCAGGGCAACATGCTGGGGATGTTTGCGACCAGCAAACAAAACGTACAAGGAAGGCCGCATTCTCTTGTGCGCGTCCTGCGTCAAGCCGTGGCTATTGTGGCAAAAGATAGGTACGACCAGCACAGCGCGACTTACTGAGTGGAAAAGAAGCTGACGGCAGAATAGGCCAGGAGAAGCGCGACGCGCTCTGCATCGGCTCCATCTCGAAGTGGGAGACAGATCTTCCGAGAATCACAACTCCTTTCAACAACGTCCAACTACCCGAGCTCTACCGAATCATTGATCTGAACAACTCTTCCGCCGGTCCCATCCATGGAACGGATGTCAAGACCCTTCAATCTGGTATCATCAGCCAGGCCGTGCTCCAGCCACGCCTCCTTCGCTTCATCATCGGTTAAGCGCTCAACACTATTCCGAAACGCCTTCTCTCCGTCGACAGGGACTTCTTGGACAAAGATGTGAAGACTTGGTTCGAACCACGCGGCTCTCTATATCCCGCTGTTGATGTTTCGAAAGGTGAACGATGAAGCTTTCCAGACACAAGTGAAGAAGGCCGTGCAGGAGCAGTTCCGTCTCGCCGGCTTTCTGAATTTTATCGAGCCTGAACACGAGCTCGAGCTGCTGGGAGTCCAGTGGCCTGAGCTGCGCCAGAGTGTAGTCCGCTTTGAGGCCAAAATCTTTTCGCGCGACTTGAATGCTCTCTGGGTTCTGACCGCACTGCCGTCTGATGCTGGTAGGTTACAACATGAATCCGTAAAATGATGATACACAGTATTGAGGCCAAGAGCTAACTTCCCGCAGGCCGCGTTCCCACGATGGGCGATATACATCTTTACGAAATGCTCGAACAAGTCCAGCAGCAGAATTCCAGTCTAGACGCTCTCGAGGTTGATATCTCCAATGCTCTGCGCTTGCGTACTGCAGCAGAAGCTCGTTATCTTTGGGAACACCGCCGCACGCAATCCGGATTCGAATGGCTGCACTTCATCGACAAGGTTCACAAAGCATGGTTCCATTTCGGCAAGAGAATCTCCTTTCCTTTCGCTGGCTCTCTTTTCACTGGCGGCAACTACAGGACCGATGCGGATATCGTAGACGAGATGAGTCTCATCATGCAACACCCTCATATTCCCGACATCAACGACGAGGTGCGGCTACTATGCCACATCAACGCAACCCGCCTCTTGAAGATTTCCTTTGAGTCGAATCGGTTCCAGCAATATCTCGCGGTGCTCAGCAACCACTACCACATTCACTTGCGGCCGCGCGGTGCCCTTGAGTGGCAGAAGTCTCCAATTCGGGCGGGAATTCTTGATTCGAGGACACATGTCGGCGTACGTTTGAAATGACGAGTTTCCCAGTCACGGCAAGATCTTTGAGTTGGAGTCTGGGTTCACGGCTCTGTCACCTGAGGCTGCGCGCGCGGTCAAGTATCCCGCGTATTATCTGGGCGATATTACCGGGCTTCATGAACGACGTCGCCAATGAGGTTTGACATGGATACACGAGGGAGCAGTCCGAGTAAGAGAGCGACAGTCTCTTTTTTGAGCTGATGCTCGTGAATTGAAGCCGGCTGGGTCAATCGAGATTGCCGGTCTCGAGGAAGCAGACCTCTATACCTACCCATATGATTTCCACGTTCTAGATACACGCGCTGAAAACACGTAAACCGTTTGCCCCAACCTGTCCCCTCTCTAGACCTTTCTCCGATGTGCCAAGACAAAATGTACGATACGACACCACATTTTCAGATCCCACCGTTTGTTTGTCGCGTAACGCGCAAGTTCAAGACGAGGCACTTCCTCGAGCTTCTTCGGCAAACTCTCTCCTCGACCTACACTCTCCGAACAACCGCTTCACCACCACCCTTTCAAGCGCAACCCTCTGCAAATCAAAACAAGAGCGACGATGAGCACCTCCATCGCAGACATCTTCTCCAGCCGCGCCCTGCTCCAGCTCATGGGAGAAGCGCAAATCCGAGTCGACCTCGAGCACCGGTCCGGCTATCGAGCCCGTGGCTGGCTCTCCAAGGGTATGTTCAATCTTGCCGCTCCTCACATCCAAGTCCCTCGAACTGATAAAGAACCTTGCAGAGCAAGTCGTCGGGCAAATCCGTTGCCAGTGGGTGCAGATCCAGCACACAGGGAGGTGTGGACCCCTCGTCGTGGAGCTGGAAGACTTGGTCTATTTGTGGCCTATTGAGTATGATTTGTAAGTTTTGATGATGCTCGGTCAATCTTGCGATATGTGCTGACGTCCATGTTAGCGAGTATGCGCTTTCGTGGGCCTCGTTTGAAGCGCAGTTGGCGATAAGTCAGGAGTAGAGACGAGGAGGTCATGACGGGGGAAAGGCGACTTCAGGCGATTGTGCGAGTTCGAGGGTACGAGCTGATGGGACTCGGTCTGATGCGCAGTTGGCTCTACTGCTGCTAAGTCTTGCTTTGACAAGTCACATCTTGTTCACAGACTCTTTAGATTCGTCCCTGCTTGGATCTTCGAATGAAACTTTGGCGGCGCAGGCTTTTGAAGACATACCGTGAAGCACATCCGTGAAATCTTCTTTTCCCAATTCATTCCTTTCTACCGGCCACTCCACCCTTATCTTCGCCAACGGCACTAGAACGATCTTCAAGCACGATATCAAGAGCCTAGATCTCCTCTTCCTCGCCTGAAAACTAGAAGAACCTGCCCCCTCCAACACGCCATAACTCGTGCGTAACGACCCGCCGCCTAACACTCGCCAGCCCGCCATCCCAGGCGCTGCGATGGCCCACGAGGCACTCTGTACCAGGTAGATTGAGGGTGGAGATAAGTACTTGTATATAGTCTATTCTCCATCGCTCTCCCGCTTCCAAAATTGTTTCAATGCTACTCGTCTCGCGGCCACAAACTCCAGTAGCAAGCCATTCACGGAAGAGGCTTTGCGGCAAACGGTACTTTGGCCGACATCAAAGCCTTATCGGTAATTCCTCGCAATACTAAACGGGTTCCTCTGTCGATGGGATGGAGCTCAGCTACTCGATCAATAGAACCAATGGTTGAAGCGTGTTTGGGCCGCTTTGGCACAACTTGAGGGAATTTGGGGACGGAGGAAGAGGTTATGCGGCTACTTGGGATGTTTGGACCAGTGGTTGGGGAGATGGATGCGGCGCTTCTGCGATTCTTTGGGGAGTTACGGCGACGTGGGATTATGGGTTGCATTCAGCTTTAGCGATCGTGTGGGAGCGATGGATGAGAACGAATGAAGAACGGACTTACAGACTGATATGATTCAATCAGAGTGTGCAACTAGACTAGCACTGTGCTTCCCAATTCAACGGCCTCGTCTTCTGCCTCGCGTGCGACGCATCGGGATACATGACCGGAGCCGACAATATCATCGATGGAGGCTATACCGCCCGGGAGATCACTGACCACTCACCATATCAGATGAGCAGTCAACAATCCACCGAGCGTTGCAGCCTCAATGGATGATGTTGTTGGGTTCGGTCACGTAGCCGGACGCGTCGCACGCGAGGTAGAAGACGAGGCCGCCGAGATCCTCCATAGCCCCCCCAAGCCAAGCCCCTCTGACAGGTGTCAGGGCGTCATCAAGGTGTGTTTGGTCTCGTCTGTGATGTGCCAGAACCGCTTGGCGACAGCAATATCCACATGTGCTGGATACGCAGCCACTCCTTTCTCCCTTGGCGGAGCGGGCCACGCGCCAAATATCCAGGGGAGATGGTGTCTCTCACTCTTCTCTTCAGACTCCGTCCCAATCGTCCAGGTCAGCCATCTCGTCTCGCAGCTGTTCCGTCAACTCCAGCGGAGCCTCGAGACGCACTCGCTTGTTGGCGCCATGCTGGGCCCACGGTTGCTGCTGGTGCTGCCGCCACCTACCATTCTACGGGAACGATTGGCAGGCGGCGGTAGTAAAGTCTTGCCTGAAGTCCCTTGTCCGCCGCTGGAGGCTGGCCCCCTCCCCTCCACCCCCTGTCGTATCTTCTGCTGCCAAAGTATGGTGAAGCATCTGTTGAGTCCCAGAAATTGTCTGATAGGTGGCGGAGGGTGGCGTCAAAGTTCTGACGCCGGGAGGAGTCGTGTATAAACGATTGGCGTGCCGTTGATGGCACGAGTCGTGTTGGCAATTATGCCGGGATGGCGCTGGCAAGGCGGTCTTCGGCTTGTCTGGTGGCACTGACGTAGCTCCCACGATGGATGGTGATGTATCAACGACGGACGTGCTGTTGGAAGACACGAGTCGTATTGGCAATTATGCCGAAAGGCGCGGGCAGAGGCGGTCATCGGCCTGTCGGTTGGCACTGACGTGGCTCCCACGATGGTTTTGTTGAGGTATGCGGACGCTGACGAGAAGGGTCTGTCTTGAAGCCAGGAGGATGCAGTTTGTTTGTGGTAGTCGTGACAAAAGGGCGGTCGACAAGTCTGCAATGCGTCGAACGCGAAGCGGGAGTGCAAGATAGGTGACTGGAGGTGTAGCGATGTAGATGACCATCGAAGCGAGTTGCTGTTCGACCAGGTCGAATGACCGAGACGTCTCGAGAGCGGTGACTGTTTGCTCAAGATGAAGACACGTTTCCATCGGCGGTCGGTGTGACACGTTGTTTCAGTGGGAAGAAGTGACAGCGGGACCCAGTTCTGCTGCAGTGGTGAAGTGCTTGTGGTCGATGTTTGGTGCAGGTCATTCTGGGATATGGTATGTGATGCTTGTAGCTCTGCAGTGCGGGTGTCCGAACGATCAAGCGTGATGGCCACGATGGAATGATTTTGTAGTATCCGTGTTCTTCACTTCTCTTTGGTGTCGTTGTACCGGGTGACCGACTTGTCCAAGTATCCGTGATGGTAATCATTGTCGATGGATTGGAAGAACACAGCTGAAGGCCGAGATGTGCTGATGGAAGTGAAGGCGCTGTATGCTGGTTCATCGAGCTGGACTCGGAGGACACTGCAGGTGGCACTGATCATTTCGGCGCTCTGGTAGTGCACATCGTCAGTGTTGGCCGTAACAACGTGAACGGAGGGAATACGTACTCGTCGCATGTTCCAGTTCTTCACGCGATATGCGGGTAGATTGCCGCGCCGCCCGCGACAGAGAAGTCACGACCACACCACCTCAGGCCACGTGCGTCAAGAAAAGGACTTCAAGACTGAGTCCATGGACACCGCGCGCGGTGTTTGTGTGATGGTGGAGTGTTGATCGGACTGAGACCAAACAAACGTCGGAACGTTCACCGAGCCACCGTCAGTAGTGCATCGATGGTTCGACGACTGTTGCGAGTTAGCTGTGCGAAAGTAAGACTGCCATGGAGGATGGTGCTTACGATCAAGTCTTGAGAAGAGCTCGAAAGCACGTCGTCCCTTTCCGACTGTCTCGCTTGATTTCGAAGATGACCACCGCGGTGGCATCAACAAGGCCGACCTGACAGGTGGCGATGGGCGTGACTCCGGCGTTACTGCTGTAAATTGGCGTGCACGAGTCGAATGATGATCAAGTCGATGTGCCATCGAGACCAAAGATGGAGAGTGGTTGTGTTGGTGTTGGTAATTGATGTCGTGACGGAGGAGAAAAAGCACGGGAAGGAGGATGTTTCAGCAAGGCGGCGACCCCGAGCTCAACCTGTTAGAAGGAATATTAGCCGCGGTCGCCTTTTGCCCTTCCAACACAACCAAACGACGCTACTACCCCTACTTGCTTCACTTGGCGGATACGGGGAGGTACTGCCGTGAGGCGACGATGTTCTTTGATTCGTGACGGGGTGAACTTGAGAGATATAGAGTCTTATATTCCTCTCTCTATGCGGTAGACTACACTGCTCTAGGAATCCTCCCTGAGACTATGCTCGATCTTATGCAGGGACAACAATAGACCTCCAACTGTCGCCGTTGTGAACTAATTGCCCAGGCTTGCACTCCGACGCGAGTACCTCACCGAATCGTCAACGTACGAGAAGAGGCGGGATTTTGTTGATATTCAAACTCACGCGGTCTCTTGAGCTAAGTCGATGAACGAGCATTGGTGTTAATTGCGCGTCGATCTCGCCATTTGCTTGCTGGGAAGGGTTCAAGACACAAATCATTGACAGACGTCGGGTGTTACCGATCGGAACATATGGACACTCTAGCTGAGATGAATGCAGTTAGCTGAGATGGTCGCCTAGTAGCGACTTGAGATCTGTAGGCAAAGCTCTTTACGTCCAGGTAGCACTGAAGGATATGTCGATGTATACTCTGAGACGACTCGGTTGAAGCATCAAGTGCGAAAAAGGCAATGACCATTCTCTATCCATCCGTATCCACACATCTCTCCACAACGCGAGTAACACACCCTCATCTCACTTCTTCTTCTCCGGTCGACATGGAAGACGAAACACTGTAGTCTCCCTTTTATGTCTCGTCTGCATTTAACAATGGGCGCCGCACGTGATCTTGGAAGTGAGCACATCCACCTTGTCTTCGCAGATGCCGACTAGCCCAGGAACTCGCCCGCAGAGGCAGTTGAAGCAATGGTTGTTGATACCAAATTGTTCCGTAGATTCGCATCGGGGCCAGGCAGCTTCTATCAAGTATACATCAGGCTCGCCGGCCTTCCAGAAGTCACTGTGATCGATTTGATCACATGCCCATTGCGTCTGATCCTGGACGATCTCTTTCTTGTCGTTCAAACAGAAGCATCGTTCATAATATGCTCCGCCGGCAAAGACAGTAGCACGGAGTAACAGCTGGAAGACGAGTAGAGTTGCATAAGGGAGCCGCATGCTTTCCTAAGGTTAGCAAACTGCCCTACGATAGAACACTGTAGCTAGCTTACATGTCGTTCTAGGTAGGTAAAGGTGAGTCGGCGGTCCGAGTAGACTGCGAATGCAAGAGCCGTTGTCGTTAGTTGTGTGTGGTAGTCAATGGCTTGTTGTGAAGCGTATAATTCCGAAACTCGAAAAAAGCAGATAACAACGGGCTCTTCTAAGTTCTGAGCGAGCGAGCTCACAGTGAAATCCCATGCTATGCATACAGGCATAGACCCAGGAAGGCCTCGTTTGCTACCAGCACTTGTTGTCGATACCGCGTGTGAGTGCATCGGAGTGGTCGCCTCATTTGTAGCTCCAAGCGCGTGTCAAAAGACTAATTGGACCCCTTCCTAGCAAATGAGGCGATGAACCTCCAGCTGGGTTCGAAAGGCGACCAATCGCACTAGTCTCCACTCTTTGTCCATCCCAGTATTTGACTCGACTTCTGCGCCTGTCTGCCGTGGCCTGAGTTCCCTCGCCTTTATCTTCTGACCCGTGAATCCCATTGCCATCATCCCCGATACCCTTTTTCCACAACCTCCCCTCCCCCTCCACCCTCCTCCCCTCCCTCCCTTCCTCCAGTCCACTTCCTCGAGACCTCGTCCCCCTCCCTCTCATCCCCACTTCCACCCCTACCGACATCCACCCCTCCCTGCCGACTGCTCCCCGGCGGACTACTCGGCAGCGGCCGGCCCAAACCCGGCAGAAACGTCTCCGCACTAGCACGGAGGGGTGATTGAGCCGGGTTCCGCATCGTTGGCACGGTGGTGATTGGGAAGTGCGTAGCGAACAGCGGCGGGGGTTGCGCTGCTCCTGTCCCTCCGCCGCGGGGAGGTGGCGGGTTGGTTTGGAGGCGGGGGGATTGGAAGGCGGAGTTTGAGGCTGGGAGGGGTGTTCTTGGTTGAGAATTGGGATCGGTTGGGTCTTGCTGGGTCGCCGAAAGGTGGCTTGGTTGGAGAAGGGAGTCGAGCGACGCGAAGTTGTTGGTAGGTGCTTCATCGCGAGTCTGGGGATGCGGCAGGAGCGAGTCTGGGGATGCGGCAGTAGCTGGAAGTGGTATGCTGGGCGTGTGCTTGTTGCGGGACGATCTGGAGACGGGAGAAAGGTGTTGTAGCCTGGATTAGGGTAGGTGATGCGTGGGAGCGGCGGAGGTCGCGCAGGGGGCTGGGTCTGATCATTCTGAGGTGACAGAAACGTGCCGACACGTTGCGATGGCTGATACGCTTGAGTGGACTCCTGGTGCTGGGGCTGACCAGTCGGAGCTGGCAGATGCGTGCCGGGCATTTGGAATGCTTGTTTTTGGGTCAAGTGTTGTTGTTGACTCGTCAAAAAGGAAGGCGGAGTTGGGTAGTTGGATGGCTGATTCTGCTGAGCGTTGATCCGTTGATCAAGCGTTTGGTATGACGCTGGCGGTCGGTTCTGGTACGATGGTCGTCCCATGGGCTGAGGCGGGTTTGTCGATCGCTGGAGGCCGTGAAAGCCATGCTGAGGATCATGACCCGTGGTCGCTAGCGGTCGAGACGCCAAATCAGGATGCTGTGCCATCAAAGCTGCAGTAGCTCCTCGCTCCCCTGGAAGCTGAGGGTATGAGTCGATGTCCAGACGCGGCGGACGCTGCGGGGGAGGGAGTTGAGCAATCTGACCCAGCGCTCCTCTTCTAGGCTGAGTGGAGTGCGTCGCTCCCGTCGGAGGCTCAGCGATGGGGGATGAGAGAGATGCAGCACGTCCAATGCCAGGCTGAGGCGGACTCTCGATATCGAGACCAATAATTCTCAATATGGAAGCTGTATGCGGTCCGACTCCAAGATCGATCTGCTGCCCAGGCGCTTGAGGTCGAGCTTGTTGACGAGGATAGTTGCGCGCATCTTGAGACAATCTCGATGGCTGCGATCCAGAGCGAGCTTGTTGACGAGGATAGTTGCGCACATCCTGAGATGGTCTGGCGCCTTGTCGCGTCGATCTAGCGGGCGGTGGTCCAGAATGCGCACTCCTCCGAGGAGACGCAGCATCCGCGTAAGCCTGTTCTGCTCGCGCTTCTTCCTCTCGCCATCTCGCAGATGTCTCAGGTGGCACGTAGAGTTCGTCGTCTTCGAAATTTCTTGCGGCTTCCTGTTCTTGTCTCCAAATTGCGAGTTGTGCGGCTGTTGGCGGATTTGTTGACGGAGGGGCTCGTTGTCGGTATGGCAGCGAGGATGATGATGGGTTGTTCGGTGGAGCAGGCTGCTGATGGGTCCGCTGAGGTCGACCTGAACGGCCTGTTGAAGGATGTGGAGCGCGGCGAGGCGGACCTGAGTTGCTATTTGGGTCCATCGTATGCACTTATGCTCGATGTGTTGAAGAGGGAAGAAAGATGAACAAAAAATCCTGCAGCAAACTTCCACAAAGGAGCTCAATTCACCTCCCAGATCTCGCTGGAGGCACGCGTCACCTTACTAGATATTGGCAGCAATCGCTGGATCTTTCTGCGCATTCACCTCAGCTGCAGCTTGGTCTCTCGGCGAAATTCTGCATTGAACACGCAAAGGGTATCAGAGGGTACTGCCTCAGCCTGCAAGGCTAGATCCTATTGGTACAAAGCGTTCCCCAAACGCCATCGCCATCGTGTGCGGGCCCAAAAACGCAATGCCTTCTCCTCGAATCACATCTTCTCCGACTCCCACTCATCCGCTTCGATTCGCCGCAGCCACAGCCTCCAACCCCGTCCCTCCATATGGACTATCCACACCTCCCTCCCCATCTCCATCGCCATCCGCATCTTCATCCGCATCATCCGGGTTCTCAATTCCATTCCCCGCACTCTTGCCCTGTCCACCTTCACCATTCCCCGCAGCGCCAACCGCCTTGCCAGCAATGCCTTCTTCAGTCTTCTCCTCTCCCATACCATCCACCTCTGGCCAGATCCTCTCCCACAAAAACACGACTTGCTTGTACAACAACTCGCACCTGCCAAGTTGATGTCGTCCATCGCCCACCGATTCTTTGTTGGCGATCTCATCGACAATAGCGCGGCATGCGTCGACGAATTTGCAGAACTCGCGGGACGTCCAGTTGGGGATCAGAGCTTCCCGTAAGGCGGTGGCGTGTTGTTGATCTGAGCGAGAGGGTCCGGCAGGCGTGGGAGCGGCATAGGGGTCGAGAGGGTTGCTGCCTCCGGAAAGGTAGGATGGGACGGAATAGCTGGCTGAAGGCACGGTAGATTGGAAGTTGGCGGCGTATTGCCAGGAGACGCAGTAGAGCTGGAACTAAATGTCAGCGGTAGTAAATGGTGAAGGACAAGTCTTCAACATACATGCTCAGTCGCCCACAGCGCCACCATTCCCTCCAAGAGATCTGCCCTCGGCTCCGAGGCGCTCGCCAGAAGATCTACATAAGCCTTCGTCATCGGCGATGGCGGCTCGTTCGCAGCGTCCAAACGATACTTCCGCTTGGTGTTCTCGATGAAGTCGATCTCTTTACGGAGGTTGCTGATAGTGGAGATGAGGAGGTCTAGAGCACGGTAAGGAGTAGCGGCGCGGGTGTTGGCGGCGTCTGGTAGGAAGACCTTGGCGATGAGAGATCCGATGGCGGCGATCATGGCGCGGGAGATGTGGCCGTGCTGCGTAAGCCAGGAGCAGAGTGCTGGGTGAGAAAGGGTACCGCAGCCGGCGTGGGAGAGGAACGTTTTTTGGGTAGCCACATTGAATTTGTCCTGGAACTTGTTGAGGAGGTGCGATACTAGTGATGGAGCTTTCGGAGGTGGTGGCATGGGGTAGGCTCTACCTCCCCCGCGGCTGGACGATGTCGGTGTCTGGCTGACTTGCAGGTTCGGGTTGGGTGCACCACCACGCCAGATGTCGGTGCCGCCTCCGAAGGATTGACGAGGAGCGGCGGGAGTCATTTCGAGCTCACCGTTCGCGACAGCGGCTTGGCCTTCGGTGCTTCCCAAGAATGCAGAGCAGCTGGCGAGATGCTCGACTTGACGAGTGGTGTTCTTTGCTCGCACGAAGCCGCAGGACAGACAGCGGACCCGCATGCACTGCAAGATCGTTGTCAGTAGCTGAGGAGATGAACTCGGAAATGTAGAGGACAACGAAATCGTCAAGTGGCAATTTGCCAGTGAAGTCCTCTCCAGCTTCACTAACCTTGTTGGAAGCAGTATCGTCCCAGAACTCGGAGAAGTACTGTCAATGGTCAGAATGCAGTCACGGATGCCGATGCGCCGTTGATATCCACCTTGGTCAGATCCAGATTGCGACCACGAGCCACGACGGTAGGACCATCGTTGAACGGCGACATGTTGAACCCAGAGTTGTTTCTGCACGAATAGCGTCAGCGTAAAGTCCAGGCAATTTCGCCAAACTTCAAAAACTTCAAACACCACCTCCACAGTCATCACCAGAAGAAAAAAAAAACCACACAAACCACTCACCCTCCCTCCTGTCCATCCCACCCCCCCATCACCGAACTATCTCTCTTATGATACTTATTCGGCGGCGCCAAATCCTGCCCGTTCCCCGCGGCACGCCACTGCGCATACTGCGTGCACGTGAGCAGATGAGCTTTCTTCCGATTCAGCGTCTTGACGGAACCCGTCCAGTTGCGACAGTGTCGACATTGCACCGTTTCGCCCGCGTGGTCGGACTCGACGGGTTCGAATTGGGCGTGGGTGTAGTGGTCTGGGGGACGGGGCATGGTTGAGGGGGCGGAACGAGCGGTGAGGAAGCGAGCAGTGAGGGAACGGAGCAGTGAGGGAACAGAGCAGTGAGGGGTCAGTGGTCAGTCGGTTCTGGAGTGAAGAGGTGAGGTCGGAAGAGGTGAGGTCGCGGTGGTGAATTATTGTTATCGTGAGAAGACGCGAATGAGTGAGCGACGGGCGAGGATTACGCGTGCATATGAAAAGAAGGGAGGGAGCGAGACGAGAACGGGAAGATAACACGGTTTTTGCGCCCGGGGGAGGTGCCAAGGGCGCGGGTGATACGCCGGCCGATGTCGCCGGGGAGGATGACTAAACTGGTTATGCGGAATGGCAAAGTCACGGCTAGGAATGTGACATAATGAAGGATTACGATGGGGGGGGGGGGGGGGTTTTCGGTCGGTATTGACCACGGATCGGTATTGACAGAATCAAATACAGCGGTCGGAAGGGACTTCAACGCTGCAAAGCTCGCCGTCTTCAATCACTGCTGGAGTCGCCGCGACAGACCGCCATGACTCGTGCGATGAAGTAACGCTTCGTGTTGAATAAGCGGCTGTATAATGCATATTTGGACGATCAAACAATGCAACCACGGACTCCCATTTCCATGTTTTGGAAACCCAATTGTCCTCTTGCCAATACTACTCCCACGATTGATCTACCTCCCACTCCATCTCAACTCCGCCCATCTCAAAGGCGGATAACCCAGCAACGTCCACGAAAAAGCAACATAGTTCCCGATATCCGCTCCCTGCTCATTGACCAACACAGCCAATGGTCCCACAAACCATACCTGCGACATGCCCAGAACCGCTCCAACCCAGCCGAATAGAAACGCCACGCTCGCCGCGATGCCCACCGGCAACTTCCTCCTATTATTCCAGTCCTCCCATCTCCACCCTCTCCTTCCAAGTTTGCGAAAGAGGAGATGCTCTTCGAGAACAATCGCAATCCATATGCTAACCCAATACCCCATCAGCGCCAGAAAATTCGAGAAGATTTCCGCCAGATGTTCTCGTCCGGCGATGGCGCCTATCATCGGCACGACCAGTGCGACCGTATTCCAGACGATCCTCGGAATCCTCTCAAACCACGGACCGAAAGCTTGAAAGTCCACGCCCGAAGCATAGGTCGGCAGGACCATGTTTGCGACGATACCCAGTGCGACGATGACGCTGCAAACAGAGCCGAAAGCGCCAAGCGGACGGAATGCTTCGACAATCAGGGCGCCTGCGGAGGTGGAATAGGCTGACGACCAGGCTGGGTCGGTGAGCGTGCCGGAGCCGAGGCCGATACCTGTGATGAGGGCGATGGCGGAAGAGAGGGTGAGACCAGCGAGAGTGGCGAGGAAGATTTTGGGCCTGGAAGTGGTTGGTGGAAAGTAGACGAACATGTCGGCGCCGGACTCGGCGTAGGTTATCTCGGCGGCGAGACAGAGGGAGAAGAAGGAGAGGCGATTGCCGGCGAGGGTGCGTGTGGGGAGAGGAGGGCCGGTTGAGAGGCTCCATTTCGGAGCGGAGACGCCGATGAGGAGACAGAGAACGATCAAAGAGGGGAGCCAGGCGTAGCGTTCGAAGTGATGGAAGACAGAGTATCCGAATGCGGTCACGATCCAGGTGAGGGCGCAAACGATTACGATGCCGACGATGACGCTGAAGGAATTGTTGGGGCTAATGGCTGAGAGGATCTGGCCGCCGATTACGGCGTCGAGGAGGATGTAGCCCATGAGGATGATAAGCGTGAGGAGGACGATTATCTTGGAGGGCCACCAGCCGGTGATGTACCGGGTGAGGATCATGGTGCGGTTTCCGGAGCGAGGACCAAAGGTGGCAATGTAGGCGACTGGGGTGGCGCCTACCATGGCGCCGAAGACTGCGAGGATAGAGGCGTCGGCGAAGGATAAGGAGAAGGTGATGGGCCCGAGGAAGCCGAGGACGATGACTACGGCGGTCATGTTGATGCTGATCCACATGAGCATGATTTGGGTGAAGCCAAAGGTGGTGGTCGGATGGCGCTCGGAAGGGAGGACTCTTTGGACGCCGCGTGCTTCAAAGTTGTCGTGGATGATGGATTGCTTGATCGTGCTGAAAAGATGCTCTGTCTGGCCATCCGTGGCGGCAGAGGACGTCGACGACTCCGGAGCGTGCTCCTCAGGCAAATCCACGGCGTTCTTCTCGACATCTCGAGAGATGCGCGTTGACATGTTGACTCCGCTCTCGCCGTTGTGTATACCTGGGTATGTCAGTCCTCGCTCGCACGGATGGGAGTGTAGGGGAAGAGCATGATTCGTCATCGCTAGCATTGTCTAGTTCACGTTCGGCCGTGTGATCTCAGCGAGGTCTTCTCCAGTCCGATATACACACGGCGCTGATCTCAAGAGAAGAGCGCCTAGGTGGTTCGGACTGGAGAAAGACCAAGCACCGGCTCATGCTCATGTTCACTGTACCTCACACCCGTGGGTTGAACTCCATGTCGACATGCTTTGATGTCAAATCATCCTGGTTCGTGCGTCGTACTTTGGTTGCTGCTGCTTGGCTGCTGAAGGGTCGACATCTTGAAATTGCAATTTTCGTCGTAGACTTGTCGCACGACTGAGTGTAGTGTAGGAGGCTTTCCGAAGATATGTCGGCGAAAGAAAAGTCGTTGAGAATCGTTGGAAAGACAAGTCCTCCTCGATCATGCTGATGTAAGATGCCGGCAATCATCGGGTAAATTAATTAGACTATACCCTTGCTATGCCACAGCACGAATAACGGTCAAAATTACACGCCGAATACTCCCTCCTCCTGAACATTATCTCTCCCAAGAGGAGATCGACTGAGCGACTCGCTGGGGGCAAATGGCTCCATGTAAGAAAAGCTGCGCGGAGCTCAAGCCTTCCCGCAGTACACGGGGAAACAGCCAAAGCAAAACCTGAGCTGCAGTCGTTGACAGAGGAAGTCGCAAGAACTTGGACGTCTTCCACTCCTTGATGCCTTTGCAAAGACTTCCAGATAACGAATACCCTTCCTGCATTCGCTTCGAGTCCCGAACCATGCCCTCGTCCCTCGTGCTCTCCAATCCTTCGCCCAGTCCGTGCCATACCGCACCGAGAGCGGCGTCCAGTGAAGCATGCTGGATATCATCCTTCACCAGACTCTGGCCGAATATCCAGAGTCTCAAAAAAATAGGAGCCATAACATCGAGAAGCGCTTCCCATCGCCTCAATCTCCTCTCCCGCACAAAGAACCGCCGCTCAGAGTCCGCAGCTCTTCCGTCCTTAACCACGACCCTGCTATTGTAATCCAGCACCCAGCGTTTGGATTGGCTCGCTTCAAACCGCCGCTAAGGGATGTCTGATCCCGCCCTATTCACAGTGAGAGAGCCAACATCCAGCTGGTGTGAAAGCGTGAAAGCGCCCAGAACGACGATATCTCCACGAATATTCTAGCTACGACGTTCGTTGATGCGGCGTTGGACTCGAACTGCTCGACACAATGGTTTTGCGGCTTTCGAATGCGAGTTTTCGAAGTGTTCGCATGTTGATGGTGAAGAGATGGCGTCGCCGACCTCATTGCACAGAGCTCGTTGGGGGGGGGGAGGGGAAGGATGAGCGGTGATTGACTCGGTAGGTGCGGACGCTAGTTCATGTTTGTTGCTGTGCGTAACGAAATGCAATCCAATTGTTCAACACACGAGTGCGGGCGAGACGTGTTTGGGAAGGTTTTCGTGGCGAGGTGTTATCGTTGTGTTGGAAGATGTTCAATCGATCGTTTGACGGCTTGGGAGTCGACTGGCGCCGACGGCTGATATGTCAAGATAGAGGCACGGAAGGTTTGTTGAGAAGAGTCAAGAGCGTTTTGGTCGATGGGGTTGGAGGAGAATCAAGTGAGAGGAATCGCTATACTCGTTCATCATGCTGCAGACTAAGTACGGCAGACGTGCTTGTCGCTATCCCTCCAGTCTGGTCACTATGGGCCAAGTGTTGTCCTTCCTAACTTCAGATCCAACATCTCATTCCCTACGAAGTCAACGCACTGTCGCTCTTCCTCGCCTGCTCGATATCGCTCTCTTTCATCTCCCTCAACAAGCCCGTCTGCGCCACCTTGCCCGTCATCACCGCTCCTCCAATCTCCTTTGCCTGACCCAGCATGCCGGAAGTGTGCTTGTAGTACGAAATATCTGCATCAACCGTCAGCAAATCGCCCACCCACCCACCATCGTCCCCTCGACAGCACGGATTATCACAACTCACACTTGCTCCGCACCTCCACGAGGTACATCCTCGGATCCTCCGGTCCACCCGTATGCACTCCATCCCCCAAGTCTCCGAACCACGCACTCACGACTTTGGAGTAGATCTCCTTGATCCGTGGGTCGTCGCCCGATGTCTTGACCACTTCCCCCGTGACGCTGATCCAGTCTTGGTTGGATTTGTCGTGGAAGGTGAGGTTGACTTCTTTGTTGGATTGGAGGTCGGAGATTTTGTTCGAGTGCTTGTTGGCGAGGAAGAGGAAGTCGGGGCCGGCGCGCTTGGAGACGGCCATGGCGCGGGAGACGGGCTGTGGGATGGCGGGTTGTGTTAGTAAATGCTTGTTGAATGGAGGGATTGGGAGGGAAGGGGGATGCTCACGCCGACACCTTGACGGTAGGTGGAAAGCATGCCGATTTTGATGCCGTCGGCGATGGTGTAGAGGTCCTTGAACTTCTCTTCGGCGGAGGACTCATTGTCGTATTGTTTGGCAACGGAAGGGTCGGTGTGAGAGTCCACCTCGCTTTGCTTGAGCTTATCGGACATTTTGAAGGGTGTTGTGGTGGTGAAGGTGCGGGTGGTTTTGCTGACGTTCAGTGTTCGGAAGGGTGATGTTGGGGATGCAATGCGGGAGGTGCGAAGAGAGGAGAACATTGTGCTTATGAGGGGGGGAATAGGAGATGGTTGGAAGGATACTTGCTTGCTTCGTGCATGAAGCTCTTCCTACCATTGCGATGTGTGACGCGTTTGGGGCCGAGTGGTGATCAGCATGATGTAAGTTCGACGGCTGAACTCCAATCGATGGGGAGGAGACCGTTGCACGCCGATGCAGTCTTGCGTGTTCATTACGCTCCGTGGAGTCGTCCGTTGTCGTATTCAGGCAGTTCGGTTCATTGCCGTGGTGCCTCGTTCGCTGTTGCAATGATCAATTGCGGCGGTAGTGGAGGATGATCAGTACGATCGGCCCAATGATCATGACGGCGGAGATTGTGCTGGCGACGATGGCCAGGGTGATCATGGTCTTACGGTTGATTCGGAGGAGAGCGTCCATTGTGATGGTGTTGGTGGTTGGAAGTGTTGTTCTTGTTGTTGTTGTAGTTGTGTTGCTGTTGTCGCGGTCGGACTCGAAGCTCCAGCAAGAAGACCCCACCGTCCACGAAGCAAACGCTGCGTGCTATTGCCCGGCGGAGACATGAGCTAGCGCCCGTTCTCCTCCGGTCAATCAGCGTCCAGTGTTGCTCTCTGCCCCTCCACTCCGCTGGAGCCGTGCCAACACATAGTAAAACAATCGATCGAAACTTGTTGCTGTAGCTTTATAAAGATAGCTGCGTTGAAGGCAATTCGAATGCCGAAACAATGAATGTTATACCTTCGTTGCTCGTCGAGATATGCCCAATCTGCTGCCCTCACGGCGTCGACGACAGCAGTCACAGTGACAACGCATACATGGCTTAGCGGCGGACAAGGGCGAGCCAACCACAGCTCAGATGTCGAATTCCACCCATAGCTCGTGAGCTTCGCCGGCGTCGGAATCTGAAGGAGCTGTGACGAAAAGAAGACCTTCCGTCCTTTAGCTTATCGTTAGGAAGTTTGATGGAGAATAATTGTGGAATAATCATGATACGAGCCGACAGTGCAGTGTTTCTACTCTCGAGAACGCGAGGAGAATGATGGCGGCGATGTCGACTATCCAAACAGTTGTGGTGCTGCGATTACCAGTCGGCGATAGCACATTCGTTGCGAGAAGCGATCATGGTCTGAATCAGTCTCCTTTGCATAGCAGTGGAACATGGCACTGAGCGTCCTCGATCATTTCAATTAATCACCATCAATGCTCCCATGCACATCGTACAGCAATGGCTGGCTTGCTCGTCTATCCGTGGTCTTGTTGAACGACCATTCCATGCCGCAGCACTCCGTTCCATGCATCGATCTTATACGACCAACGTTCTCTTCAACGCCATGCTCATCGCGATGTATGCTCGGCGGCCAAGCAGCTGCAATCCACCGGCGCATAGCCCGTGTAGAGGCCAGTCGACTCGGCCTCCTCCTTCGAGCCTGCGTGCCCACGATAATGGTGCACCCATTTCCTTCCCAGTCCATCGACATCCCACTTTGTAATCACATCTCTTGCTTCCGGCATGCCTCCTGGCGTGATTCGAGGATTCTACGCACCCGACTCTTCCTAAGAGCCGAGAGCGGCGTCCTGCCCGCTGAGGAGGGTATGTACCGGAGCATCGAGCTTATCGCGGCCTTTGAGGAAGTCCAGCTCCATGAGAAAGAGGTATCCGAGGACTTCGCCGCCGAGTTTGGTGACGAGGTTGCCAGCCGCTGCTGCGGAGCCACCTGTGTTGTCCTTGTCAGCACTTTTCCCTCGTCTTTCTCCATCTCTGCAGAAATTTATCCAGACTCACCAGTAGCGATAATGTCATCCACAATCACCACCTTCTGTCCAGCCTTGACCGCATCACTCTGCATCTGAAAAAAGTCCTCACCATACTCCTTCTTGAAACCCTCCGTCTCACACTGTCCGGGCAGCTTTCCCTGCTTCCTCACCGGCACGAACCCAGCACCCAACCTCAACGCCAACGTCGGTCCGAACAAGAACCCTCGCGACTCCAACCCGACAATGACATCCACGCCCTCGAACCTCCCCTCAATCTCCAATTCCAGCGCGCGGATGAGATTCGTGTGTAATTTGTGGTCGGAGAACAGCGGCATGATGTCTTCGAAGAGGATCCCCGGGGAAGGGAAGTCGGGGAATTGACGCAGGCCGGATTTCAGCGTGCTCTTAAGACGGGCGAGTTCGGCGGCGCGGGCGGCATGGGTGGTGGAGAGTCCTCCCTGGGCGGCATGGTGGGCGGGCGCGGTGGTTGGGTCGAGGGATTGAGGGCCGGGGTGGGAGGCTGTTGCGGCGGGGTCGGCGGCGGAGTGGGTTGGTCGGTTGGCGGAGGTGGAGGAGGACATGTTGGGAAAGAGGAGCGAGGGGGGAGAGGATTATGTAGAGATTGGGTTGGGTCGCACGGGAGGGTCGTTGATTGGGGTGGTGCACAGTAATGGATCGCTGCAAGGCAGGTAACCGTGCAGGGGGGAGGATTCGTCGGCTAAAACTTTTTTTTTTCTGCGATTGTGATTGTGAGTGTGCAGGGAATTGGGGGAGCTTCCCTTTGTCGAGTTTGCTGGATCTGAATCTCTCCCCGGGCCGCTAGCCGGCGGTGGTGGTGGTGGTGGTGGTATACGATTGGCAAGGTCTCGTTTAGATGGGACGAGTCACGATCGAGTCTCTTTGTTGTGTATATTTTCGTTGGGATTGATCGATCGATACCTGGTTTGTATACTACCAATCAGTGTGATCCGATAGACTGGCGGTCAACACGTGTACCTCTGATTGCAGGAATGGCGTGCGAGTCTGCAGAGAACTGATCAAAGAAGATGAGAGAGACGGAGAGTAGTAGACGCCCGCGTTGTTGGCCCCCACTGGGAGGGTTCTGCTGTCGATTAGAATATCGGGATTCGTCTATAATAACGACTCGGCTGTTGCGGGTAGACTAGAAAGGGTCAGCACTTTAGCAACACGCGTTTGGTAAGGATTACCACCGGTGTCGGTACTTAGTAATATTATAGCTTCTTACCTTCCCCGTCGTATCGCGTTGTTACTTATACCTTACCGTCGCCGACTGTAAGTACTATAGCTACGGCTAGTATCGATAGTACCGCTATACTACTACCGCCGCTAGCGGAGATACCTCTACCTAGAGCGATTAAATATAT